>JANCMA020007326.1:0-17646 GCA_024336925.2 Zoanthus solanderi
GCATTTGGTTCGTGCAAAATGGCGGGAAACACGTTGGGGCAAGATTGGCACAAAGAAACGGCTGTAGCTCGATCCGTAAACTGAAAAAATGCTAAAAAACTTCACTATATCTCAGTACTAGGTCTGAATTTTGTTGTGAAAGCTGTTTTGTTTTCTGGGAATGAAAATTTTATCAAAAAATCCAAGGCCAAACATCGTTGATTTTCCCGTTCCAAAAACGACGCAAAACGGTATTTTTTTTAAATTTTGCACTTCAACTAATGACTTTCTGCAGAAATGACAGTTTATTCTTGCATCACTGGCTTTCCGAACTTAAAGAAACTACTAAAGTTTGCTTTAAAACCAAAGTCGATACATGGTTTTCTTGTTTAAGAAAGATTGAATTTTTTAACTGATTACCATATTTTACGGGCCGTTTTGGGCGCCGTGGGAGCGAAAGGGTTAACGAAATCTTGCACTGACTAGCGAACTCATTCCACAAGAGATGACAAAGGGGTAACTGAGCCAAAGTGTTGACATGGTAATCAGTTAATTATAATAATAATAATAATAATAATAATAATAATAATAACAACATAATGACAACTCCCCTAAAGGGGCCTTTCAGTGTCATGTTAAAATCCCCCTCTCTCCCAACTAAGAATCCCAGCTGGTAGGAGGCAAACCAGTTGGCTATTTAGAAAGCGTGCTGAATTTGTCAGGGATTGGAACCCAGGTCTTTCCTTTTTTAAATCCCCAACTCTGACCACTGAGCCACGCTGCCTCCAATCAGTTGTCTCACGTGAAAGGTTAACTCTACCTGCGGAGGTGAGCAATTCTCCCCTCGAGCACTTTTGCTTTTTCAAGACGAGTTTAAGATACTTAAGAGGATACGCTGACGGCTAGCATCATAAGGCAACTCGAGGTAGAATTATCTTGGTTATCTAAGACTACATAAAGGGCCCCTAAATATTTTAACAAGCATTTTATGGAAACTTAAATATGTTGTTAAAGAAATTCATACAAAAGTGAGACGTTTGATTTGTTTTTTTTAAAAAAAGAATTTTCTTCCATGAGTGAGAAATTCAGAGAAAAAATGTCAAAGAATTAATGTTGATTTCTGGTCTTTGTCACGTCTGTACCTTCTATCATCCTCCTTAGCATTTGACCTTGATAGATGAAAATTAATCATATATCCTTTGTTTCTATAACTAATGATTCTAGGATGAGAAAGGCAACATTACTGAATTGCTGAGTTTCTACACATTGCCGTCAACAGTGATGCATCATCCACAACACAAACAGCTGAAGGCTGCCTATTCTTTCTACAATGTCAGCAACAGGGTGCCATTGGTAGATCTAATGCAAGATGCCCTTGTTCTGGCTAAACAGGTCAGATATACTGTCATAAAAACCTATGAGATCCCTCCCTTCTCAATCCCTAGTGTAAAGATTACTGTTATTTTAGATTTTGTTTCAGTGTTTGAATCCAGTTTAGTTATGATAGATTCAAGATTATTTCTCTGAAATATTTGCATACACTTAGATCAATACAGAATCATAAATTCATACGCAACAAAATCTGTTTCATATTGAGATTTTAGAAAAATTCAAACTAAATTTATAAGTTAAAAGATTTTAATGCACAATATTGGAAAGAAGGTGGACTTAGTTTGTTCTGTTCTTTGCTCTAAGTTGTTCTGTTCCCTGATTAGAGTTATAATATAAGCGACCAAGCACGCAGACCCTTGTTGGGGGCTGGGGAAGAGATGGTGAAGCTTGGAGCTGAGTGTTCAGATTTTTAACCTAAATCAGTAGTGGTTAATAACTACGAAAATCTTCCCAGCATTTTTTTTTAATTGAAGGAAATTATAAACTAATGTATTCACTTAACCGTTAAGTGGTAGTAGCAAGATTATGATAAGGCTGCTCCATTATCCAGCTCCAAATGCGGATACATGTTTCAAACCTGGGGAGGTACGGATTCTAACTACCAACCCCCTCCCCCTCCCCAGGTTTAATCAGTAGCTAGTATATTTTTACCAAAAATTTAAAATTCTTAAACTAACTTTTTAAAGTCTCCGAAAGTTTTTAAAACCATTAAAAAAAGGTACCGAAGAAAGCGGTTGTAGAAGCGTAAGAACAGTTTCACAAATTAAACTGTTTGATGCGGACAAGTAATTTGTTTTTCTAGGTAAATGCGGCCGGCTCAATCCGGGTTACTGGTAAACTACTCACCACCCCTCCCTAGGGAGTTAGGTTAGAGTTAGGTTAAAGTTAACCTAAACCCTAGGAAGGGGTGGGTGGGTGAGTCATTTTCCAGAAACCAGGATTGATCCATGCAGCCAATGAAAAGAGTGACCTGATTGTTTTCTTGCTTGTTTATTCCAGAGAAGTTTTGATGTTTTTAATGCTCTCGATTTGATGGAGAACAAGAACTTCATGGAGCAACTAAAATTTGGCATTGGAGATGGCAACCTGCAGTATTATTTATATAACTGGAAGTGCCCACAAATGGAAGCTGGAAAGGTGAGTCCAGGGTTCATTGGTTCATCAGTTTTAGCGTTGCTTGATTAAGGACTAACGCCCAACACTTTAAGTTTGTTCTCCTCTTACGGCGATGAATGAACATTTCAACCAAGAGTTGATTAAATCACGTGTTTTACCTTTTCGCTGAAGCACCTTCATAGGTTTTTGTTCAACGAAAATTTTGAAAACCGAGCTCACAATTTTAGCTGTATGTACTCGACTGTTATGTTACACGGGGATCGATTTTGTACGATACGGTGTTGCGCCAAAAATTGTTGTTGCGAGTTGACCCATGTAACCTGGCCTTTATGAACCTTTTAAACAAGATGAAAGATCGTGTGAAAAGAATTTACACATTTATGGCGTTATCAGCTTCTACATTCATCAAAACACAAATTTCAACAAATTTCAGTTTAGTGTTCTAACTTTTGTTGTTAACGTGACAGGCTTAATCTTTATTATATCGCTCTTTTTCAGGTTGGATTGGTCTTATTGTGATAGAGAGCAACGCCGCTTTAGAAGAGAACTTAACTGGATACGTGCAAAATCAGTCGGTGGATACGGCGCCAGCCATTGGGAGTGGGCTCTAGCATTTGATGTGCTTTTTCTATACAGCTCACACTGAAAAAACTTTGAGATGTCGATAATAGCGTAGCGGGAAAGCCAGACGTCGTCCTCTATGTACATTTACTGGCGGAAGCTCTCGTTTTTAACAAAAAATTAATACTTTAATAACAATAAGAAATTCAAAGCTACACAAACGTTTTTGACAGAGGCAAATTCAACTGCCTTATAGCACTGTTTCAGTGTAACTGCCTGGACATTGCGGAACTTCATTGTCATATTAGAAAAAGATCGAGAAAATTAATGCTTTGGTTTTTTACTGCTGAAAGTAAAAAAGAAAAGAAATTAAACTCTCTCATATTTGCTGATACTTTGTTTGCCCTTCTCTAAATCGGTAAAATCACGTGCCCCCGTGAGTTTTACTCTCGCGTACAAAATACGTATATTTCTTTAGCGAAGGGTTAACTATAGAATCGTCAGCTTTATAATTTTCACAGAACAGCCGAAATTTTTCCTCCTTTAGTTGGATTCAGTACGTGATAAACCTATTAAAACCGTGGATTTTACGGATGAAACCATTGCCGAGGTTTTTCTAGCAGAAACCTAATTCGGATTTCAAAGTCGACAAAGTGTGATATTGATCACCATATCTGTACCTCTATTCGCTCGATACATAGAGAATACTTCATGGGAAGTGCGCGTGTACGGTTTTTATTCACGAGTCGTGAAGTATCATAAAACGAACGAGTGAGTTTTATGTTACAAAACGACGAGTGAATAAAACTGTACCAAGCTTTTTCCATGGTGTTTTCTGTTTATCATATACATATCGAGATTCCGTTTAAATTTTCATAAAAAATGTTTTATTCGTAAAGTTGTATTAAAAGCGTACAAGTAACTAGTTTTGATAACGTCATTAACGATATTTGAACATGATGAAAGCAAAGATTCTGAAGTTTTGTAGCTCTTATCAAATTTTCAACTCTTTAACTGTTGTACATTGCTAGCAAATTATTATTTTGCAAAATTATGTAACTGAAAAGGACTACGAAATTGTCCTAAATAGTTCGATCAAATGAGTACAACAAAAATTATAAACTTTTAGTTTAAGGAAACATTACAGAGTATTATAGCGTGCTCAGTCTGAGTCAATAATTAGTCTTTTCCTTCTTTCTTTTTTTTTTCGGTTGCAGTAGGGACAGTAGGAGATTCGTTTAATGTGTCTATGTAATGTGAGAATCTCTTCCGTGTATTATAGCGCCTTCAAACAGTTTTAAGGAGATTTTTCCTTCTCCAGCTGTTGTTGTTTTTGTTGTTGTTGTTGTTGAAGCCGTTGCAGACTGGATCTCCAAATCCATTTTCGCTTTTTTTCTCAGCCGGTACAAAACAACTTTCTTCTCCTCCGCTGCTAAGTATACTAGAAGTTATTTTCTATTGGTTATTATTTACGTGGCTGTAGTTTGTGATACCTTGCACATTTTTATGTCCACTTATTTGAATAATATGCTAAGGCGGGATTTCGTTGTCATTCAGAGTTTGAATTATGTACTTTCAAGCACTGTGATTTGTAAGCCTCTCGTTTTCCAGGTTTGCCTTCTTACACATCGTTTTTGTCAATGAAAAAAGTATATTAATACCCATAGGAGCCGATTTAAACCAATTTTTATCGATGTTTTTAATTTTTGTGTGATTTATCCCGCGATAAAACGGCGCCTCCGCAGTGTTCACGTTTGCTGGTCGCATTTGACTGTATGCTTTGTAAACCACCACCGGGTTTGTTTCCGTTGAAGTAGCAAACATCTTTGGCTTTACCTTTCTAGTATTTTCAGTATCTGTCCCTGTTCAGGTTTTTGTTTGCCTTTCTGTGTATTTGAGTATTCTACTCTTTCGGAATCTTTGACTAATTTGACATCTCCCCAAAACATTTTTCTATGTTCCAGGCACCCGCGTAAACCAAAATGGATAGAGATTATGAAAAAATTTTCAAATTAACGCTCTCGCTTCTGATTGGACGTATCGTTTTTTTCACACGTGAAAAAAGCAATACGCTGCTTCTGATTGGGCGTATCGTTTTTCGCACACGTGAAATGTCGATACGCCGATTGTGACTGGCTAAGAACAATGAACGTACGAAAATTTACTATATGGAAATGCAGAGAATAAATCTCGATATGTATATGATAAATCATTTGATGATATACGATATGACATACGTTCTTCTAATTTTGTAGAAGAATTTGATTTTTACGTACATGCTTCATATATCATCTTTTGATGATATACGACGCAAGTACGTATACTTCAAATTCTTTCAAGAAAAGTAAATTCTCACAACTTGGGAGACAGCCAACTATATTGCTCACGTAATTTTCATGCTTCATAGCGCTATGAAAATACACTTGTAGACCAATCAAAACGCATGTACTATCCAAATCATTTTATAAATAAAACTCACATAACCATACTTCATACTCGAAAGGTATGGTTCAATACTAACTTCCAATAACGGCAAATTATTAACAACAACAACAAATAACGTTTAGGGGAAGGGAAATACAAATACTGCAGGAAGTTTGTTGGTCCGAAGCTTAAAGTTTTAAATTCTTTCAAAGTTTCTATACTAATTTTCACTTTAAAACGTTTCTGGTCTTACATGCCTATAGGCTGCGCACACCACTGGCTGAAAGAACACATTATTCTTCATTGGCAAACCTTACTCTGCATCAACTATGCATTATCTAAAACAATATAACCGTCAGCTATCGCACATAAATCCGTCATCAGGAACTACAGTTGCACCACATTATTTCGAAGTCTCATGGAAAAAAATATCAACATTTTTTTGCTTTTGAGATTTGTGAATACTTTTCTTGAGGATGATGGAGAGCTGAACGGCGGATCTCGTCAGTTCCTTTATGATAAAAAACAGTGTTAATAGTCACATGGTATAAACACACAGTGTGCCAATGAATAAAACTATTGTCGTACAGTGTATAGACCAGTTTCGAATTCCCAATTGCTGCTGATTTGAATAACGGCAGATTCATTTTATACAGTCTTAGCCTTGCTTTGTTGTTAGTTATTCAAATATACTTGCGAGAGAGAGCGAGAAATCACACCTCTAACAATACACACAGTTGCAAGTAGTGTAAAACTACATTGGCATTTAGGAATATTTAAATTCATACTGAGACTAAGACTGTACACACTGAATACGTTGTCATTGTTGTCAGTGGAAACTGCAAGTTCGAAAATGGTCTAATGGCAACTAATGTATGTCAGTCAGCTTTGTCCATAGAGTTCAAAATAAAGGGATAAAATTCAGCCCAAGGGAAACAGAAATCAATTTCAAAACGAGGAAACAAATTCTACTTCGAATAAAGTAAGAGTTTGAACCAAATGACTTCGAATAGCGAGGCACAACTGTAACTACATTTTCTAAAAGATAAACAAAGAGGGTTGATACGTACATTTGAGGTGCCTACCTCTCTCATTTTAAGAAGCGGTTGGTGTAGGGCAGCAGGAAATCCCGTCAAGGATTTGCTTACACTACTCAACTTCAAGTTCCGTCGGCATCTCGAAAACACTGAGAACGCCAGACGCTTGAGTTGCACCACAAATGAGCGAGAGGCATCGCGACTCTTACTGAGCATGTCCACTTGAAGTATCTGATGCACAGGAATTACCTAGAATAAAAGAAAAAGTTTAGGTTATTGTTTCATTGCCGTCATTCATTTTTTCAGATAGGAAAAGCAGCATCTGGAAATCAGTGGCTAAGATTGTAGCAACAAAAAATATTCGACAAGAAAGCTAACATTCTTTTTTAAATACCGTATATCCCGGTGTATAAGCCGACAATTTGACCCCAAGTTTTTGATACAAAGACTGTCCTCTTTTTCACCATCAGTTTTGCACTACATATTCTTATATGATTTTGAGAAATGACAGGAACAAAATAGAACAGTAGTTCCTTTAGAAGATTTGATTTGCACTTAAATTTTGAACAGGTACAGTTTGAAGGTCGGCTTATACAACGCACAACTTTTGAAAAACACAATGTGAGCACACGTGTCTATTTCAACTCGTTTACTTTACAGCTCAATGAACTCAGACAGTATCAGCATTACTAATTGGCCAACCTGACATTTTTCCTGCTTTTTTTTTTTTTTTTAAAATGAAAACAAGCACTGGCTCTATCAAATAATACAATATTAGATAGCCTTGCAAATAATTTAACCGAGCAAGGAATTTACTACAAACCTGTAGAACAACATTGCTCCTGATATTTTCCGACAGATGCGGCATCATCTCGGCGAAACACCTCAACATACCCACACTGGAAGGGACAACATCACTGCCGCTGAAGGGATCGATAACATAGACCACAATGGTTGGGGGATCATCATTTGTTTGTTCAAAATCATCATCAGTTCCAGGAAAACCTGAATGATTTTCTGTTGGTGTTCCCACGCTTTAAGTGACATAGAAGAAACAAAGATATTAGTCTATCTTGTGGTTCCACAGACTGTCCTCTAAATTACAGCTCACCGTAACAATATTTCAATCATTATTATAATATTATTACAATCAATATCAAGTTATCAACCTTTGCATCACTATATAACCACCTCTCTATTTACCTCACACACTGCACTACGTGTACTTTTTGTATTTGCTGTTGTTCTTTGGCGTTGCCGTCGGCGTCGCCGTCCTAATTATTTATGCTCCCTAATAGGGACTTTAACCCTTTCAGTGCCAATTGTACTGTTAAATTCTCCCAACTTGAGCCCATACTTTTCATTGAACAACTTTTCGAGAACTTTACTTTTAATCTTTAGTAGTTTGCTTTGTTTGATCAATCTGCATTTTCTCATTATCAAATGTCTTATTTTGTATGTGTTATGTAAGGGGAAGTTGGGTGTTGATAACTGAATGGGACTGAAAGGGTTAAGAAACGAGGACGGGAGAAATGACGACGGCAGTTGTGAAAAATATTTTTTCTGATTTAGCTTTTACATTTTAGATCAACGATACATTTTTAGTTGCGACTTTGCATGAGATTTTCGAACAGTAAAAGTTAAAAAGTTCAGCCTCGAAGGCACACAAAGATTGTCAAATTTTGTTGTTTGACGTTCACGATTGTCCACAGCACCCCGAAAGTGAGCTTTCCGCGGCGTATCACTGAAGACGACGGTGAATAGGTGGCCCGCTCGCTGCATTCCAGCGTACAACTATAGCATTCAGTAATTAAGACTATTGTAGAACTGCTCAAATTAATATAAGTTAAATCTTATGGCATGATTTTGTCATAAATAACATGTGTTAGTTGTCTACTTTGTAACCACGCTGCCTTTACTGTACATCTAACCTAGTTCTAACTCTACTGAGCTTTTGACAGCTGCAACTGAAATGAGATTGTTACAAGACTATAACTACATGCGATATTTCCTTTTATATGTCTCACCTTTTGCCTAGATTTCTGGCTGCACTTGTAGAGTTTCCACTGAAAGCAAAAATCCTAGTTTAATTACAATCTCAAAAACTGTGGTAAAGAGCCAACTTAACCCTTTAAACCCTAAATACGTCAAATGACAAATTGCTAAATTCTCCCAACTAAATCTCATACTTTACAAATATGCAGTTTGGGAGAATTTCTTTTTTCATCTTGCACAAAACATTTTACCCCTCGAAATTCTTAATTCTCATTACCAAATGTATCGTTTTGTGTGAGACATGTAAGGAGAATTGAGATGCTGATAAACTGCCCGTGGTTGAAAGGATTAAGCTAAAATCAGACAGCAACGTGCGAGTAATTATTCTACTCATTCACTTGGACAAGGAACAGCATATCATACAAAAAATAGAGGAAAACGGAGGTGAAACACTCACTCAATGTATGATCCCGAATGAAACAGTTTTAGAGTCCTGATGTTTTCCCGAGACGAATTCAAGAGAAACATCAGGACTAGAGGGAAAACAAAACTATTTTCCCAACGGACCATACACAAGTGTAAAAGCTAAAGCTAAGCTAAATCCTTTACGAGCCTAGTGGCCCATGGAACCAGCGCTTATCTCCGGTTTCTGTAGTGTTAAGTGGATGAGAGTCTTTGATTCCCCCTGGACGGGACACTAATCCATCGCACGTTAGCTCTCAGCAGACGCTGGTACTCATTTACCAACCCCGGAAGGGTGGAAAGCTGAGTTAGGTTAGGAAGTGCAAAAAACAATCACAAAACATCAAATCTTACCTAGTAGGCACAGTTTTGTCATTTGTGGAGCTTCCCAACGGTCCTTTCTCATTATCGGTACCAAACCTTGGAAGCGAGCTTTTATCTTCTGACTTTTCACCATCAAGGAGATGACGATCAGCCGTTTGCTGATTGAGATACGGAGCTGGCAGATGAGAAACAGGGATATAATTTTACATGGTAATAGTTATCAGGAACAAACCACCTTGTGATGAAAAACTTGAGTCTTTGTTTGCATACACTACACAGTTTTGAAGAGGGCGACAGCCCACAACGTCCAATAAAACATTAACATGATTAACCATTTCAGTCCCAAATGTATTGTTAAATTCTCCAAACTTCAGCCTATACTTTTCATCGAACAAGTCTGAGAAAATTTTACTCTTAATCTTCAGTAATTTACTTTGTTTGATTAATTCTCATTTTCTCATTACCGAATGTCCTGTTTGGTATGTGTTACGTAAGACGTTGGGTGTTAATGTTGATAAATGACTGGGACTGATAGGAATAAAAAACTTTTTAGTCATTTTTAACATACTAAATATTATTATTTTAGCTGATGAATGCCGAGTGGCTGGAACGTTTTTTTATGTTTATATATATTTTTTATTTATTCACAGTTTCTTTGAAATAGCATGAGGACCTAAAGAAAGATCACCTAACGGTTTTATGAGATCAACATCTAAAATGATATTGTAAGTTTAACTTTATGTTGAGCACTCTACAGAACGAAAATCAATCCCCACTGCAAAACTGGTATTGAATGTCACTCACAAACAACAAACAAACGGAAGGAGATTAGACGAGTAATATTTAAAACTGGTAGTAAAAAGGTAGTTATTACGTTAACTAACGAAGAAACCTCTTGGACCTCTTAAAAAATTGATAGAGTGGAAGAGAGAAGATAAATTTTATCGAATTTGTTTGTTCTTCAATGAAAGTAAAATGTTAGATGGAACATTTTACTTTATTGTTTAGAAGGACAAAATCCACGTACCCAGAGAAATAAAAGACTCAATACGAGGCTTTATTCTCGAGATCAGAGGCTATTTACTCTACCACAAGTGTAACACAAAACTAGTCACAAGGACTAAGGCTAGTCTGCTGACTTACTTGTGGTAACAACCACGGTGGCAAAGATTCTAAATTAGAAGGCAGTCATAGATGTTTTAAGTGTGTGGAATACTAGCTCAGTTAGTATAATACATGTCTACCAAGTGAGAGGCCCCACGTTTGATTCCCGTTCTTGCCGAAAGTTCAACATTTTGCGGCCTTCCTTTGGCACACCTTCTGGGGACAAGTTCTTTAAAGGGAACCTCGGCTGTCCAACAATATCAATTTCGAATAAGAATTTTCCTCAACTTGTATCTACATCAGAAGCTCAAATTTAATAATTCTCTCTTTATAATTCAAGCTAAGTGATTGTTTTGATCACTGAATTTCTTACGGGCCGCCATCTTAAAATGTGAAGTAGTTGCGTTGCAGTGCCAGAACCCCAATCGTTTGGCATTATTTTTGCAAGAGAGCCTGCCACTACAACGCACACACGTCACATTTCGGCCCGCAGGATATTCAATGATCAAAACAAATTGCTTGGCGTGAACTATATACAGAGAATTATCCAATTTGAGCTGCTGATGTAGACTCAAGGTTCCCTTTAAGGAAAGCTGAACCCTAAAATTGACTTATCATCGTTTGAACATTTAGGCATAGTAGAACAACTATATGAAGTTTTTTTAAGCTGTTAGACGAACAGTTCAAAAAAAATTATGTTTTGTAACGAATCGACGAGATTTGATCGGCGTCTCAATATGTGCAGTCAGCGGTTGTTTATGACGTAGGTTACGATACTAGAATGATTAAACGAGGAAAAACATGATTACTGTGTGGCTTTTGGCTCCTATACACGATAAAAACTTCGCAAGACATAAATTTCCCAAAAAATATCAAGATTTCGAAGCACACTGTCATATTTAAGCTCTGACTAACGTAACCTACGTCATACCATATGCATGAAGTTGACATCTCAATAGCAACCACGGTATCAAGCCTTTTCTAGAGACTTTTCTTCGTTTCTACATTTATTTGTCAATGTGATCTGACTTAAATTTAAAAAAAAACTCCCCCAGCCAATCTACTACTGCAATAGATTCAAACAAAAATAGGTTAGTTTTAGCATTCAGTTCTCCACTAACTAGTTTTGTCTCTTATTCTTTGAATCCCTGTTAGGGGACTGGGAAAAAGAGCATTTTTATGGCCGGGTGTTTAGTTTGTTCTTGGTTTTATGGTCCATTTTCTATTCTTCACAAAAACTTTTCAATCCAAGAGTAATGGTTGATCATGTAGATTCAACTAGTCCGGAGAACTACTATTGTTATCAGCACTACAGTAAGTAAAGACTGAATAGTTAAAATAAAAGCTAAATCCTTTACAAGCCAGGTGGCCCATGGTGCTGGCGCTTATCAGTTTCTGTAATGTGAAGCGGATGAGAGTCTTTGACTGTCCCTGGATGGGACACTAATTCTCTGCAGGTTAGCTCCCAGCAGACGCTGGTACTCATTTACCTACTTCGGAAGGATGGAAAGCAGAGTTAGCTTAAGCAGAAAAGATGGTCACACAAATATTCAAATCTCAGCAGAGCCGAGATCAAACTGAGGACCTTGCAGTCAGAACGCAGAGATCTTACAACTGCACTAACCATGCCCGCTCAAAGACTGAAAAAAAAGTCGGTTAAAATTTGAACTACGACTTATAAAAGCATTTTCTTTATTTTTCATTTATATAAACAAGAAGTTGTTCATTTACCCAAGTAAGACCTGCAAACTTGCGCGTATAGCTTCAGCCTCGCTCCTTCAGCAGTATGAGCTAGAAGGCAAAAAAATAAACGATGCAGTTAGATTTTTTTCTCTTAATCATTTTCATATAAACCGATCTTTCTTTGCACCTTTTTCTTCATTATAAAAACGATATTTTGCAATAGGGATACAAAAACCAACAAAAGGTGCTTTTTAAATAGAAATATATATAATAAATCTATAGTTAAAGCAATGTAAAGGAATGCTCAGAGTCGTGTGAGGATTAACAACATTTTTAATAATTAGAGGAAAGAAGTGATATATTTGAAGAAGCCCTGATGAAGAAGTGATGGATTTGAAAGGAAGAAGAGTTAGCAAAGACCTGGCCAGAGATAGTTTAGCTTGGAAGTCAATTTTCTGAAAACCGTCCAACGCTTGCCAGCATGTAAAGCGGATGTAAAACCGAATATGATGATGATTTATAAAATAATTTAGATAGTACGTGCGTTTTGATCGGTCTACAAGTGTGTTTTCATTGCACTATGAAGCACGAAAATGACAAGAGCAATGTGGTGTGACTGTCTCCGAGTTGTGAGAATTTACAGTACGCGCTTCGTATATCGTCTTTCTCTTTGTTAACAATCAAAATAATAATTAATAAATTAACTATTTTTTCTTTTGTCTAACGACAAGTCACTTTGATATTACGTTGATTATTACCTCGGCAATGTTTGTGACAATTCTCGAGCAAGTGAAAACCCTCGACTGCGTCTCGGGTTTTCACTGATCTGCTCTCGAAATTCTCCCAAACGTTCGCCTCGGTTTTCACCAGGCTATGAAGGCACGGAAAACATTTTTTATTTCTTAAATGATGAAGAATGAAGAAAAACATTTATTTGTTCTGAGCTAGAAACTCTTCTTGAGGGTCACGTTTTCGGAGCCAAGCTTCTTCTTTTTCAGCACACAGGCTGGTCATTTAATTTTGTTAATCTCTACCATCATAAAACCTCACTTCATATTCGCTTCATGCAATGAGTAAGCTGAAAATTGAAATGCAGAACACACAGTAGTGAGCCAGAACAGGATGGCTACTTACTGTACTGGTTGAACCAACCATCCACCACCTCCTTGGACAGTCTCTGCACTGCCTTCTGTCCCACTCTAAGTATACCCCAGTTGAGGTCTTTGGTTAAGGGTACGTGTCGTCCAAGGTGGCACGTCTGCGACAAAAACAGGCACTGACTTCATCAAAGTAATTCAGATCAAATATCTAATCATTAGTAATATTTGTCATCTACAATATTTATATAAAACTACATACTGATTATTTGTCAGTTAAACTAAAGAATACGAATTACCATTTAAGTGAAATTTTTATCAGTTAATTACCTTTTATGTATAATACTTATGTTACTTTTAAACGCTATTGGAGTAAGTCAGCGGGTGGGTACAAATTGCTGTTTAGAAAACCAACGGTTGTAACTTGAGATTGTCGCCGTAAGATGTGGAGTTGACTTTACCCGTGCTAGCCTCTCAACAGAAAAACATTTAGGTCTTGTCAATAGCCTTATTGGTGATTAAAGAGTTTTCCTAAACAAATTTACAGCTTATTTCTCACGCCATTTAAAACGGCAACTTCATTTTCTGGTATTTCTCTAAATATGTTACTTTCAGTATAAGATTCTTAATATTGTATTATGACAACTTTAAATTGATAATTTATGCTTTTTTATGTTCAAAGGCGAGATTTTGGAATATCGACACTAAAACTGATCGCCATAGGGTTTAATTTATTAAACCATGCTAGGATTTTTAAGGCAGTATTTTAATAAGTAATTTTTTCAACAGTTGCATAACTTAAAACGAGCTTTTCGGGTAAATGTTATTCAACTTTTATTACTAAAAATCATTTCCATCGAGGCCATGTTTACATGAAATCAGTGTTTGTATAATATCCGTTGTTTAAATATATCTTTTTTCCACCAAAACTTTTCAAAGCCCTTTACATCGAATTTCAAAATCTTTCATAATATATTCTTCCGGTTTTTAGTTGATTTTACAAAGGTAAGATCGCTTAATATGCATATAGCCAAGCTTTCCAATTGATCTCACGTTCACGATAGATACGACCTATCAACCGTCATTCAACAAACCATTTTACAAGTATAAATATAAGGTAAGCATTTCAAGGGTCTTAGATAGTCCACAGCAGCAGCTCACATGAATATTTGATTTGCCTTCGATGCATCACATAGACCACAACACTTGGGATGCAGTGTTTCTTTTAATTCCCCCAATACGCGGGCAAGAGACTAGGCCTAAGGTTCAACGTCTTTATCCGAGAAGACCCAAAAGCCTAGCCATCTGCAGATGTTAGAGCAAATGCAACACCTACTAAATTATTTTAAGACCCTGAGTGTTAGTTTGGCAAGCAATTTAACCCGAGTTTCCTGCACAGTAGACTGGTAATCCTTACCAACTCGACTAACCAGGTAGCGGTCACGTCACTAATTTCGTACAACTGCAACTTGTTTTAAAAATATCTACAATAAAGTTATAGATTTGTTCGCAAAGAAAACACTTCAAAATCCCTGACTTTTCCTTAGCCTTTGAGTACAAGACTCGATTTTCCACAACTTTTCCATAGCCTTTAGGTATGAGACCCAGTTTTCCAAAACTTTTCCATAGCCTTTAGGTATGAAACTCAGTTTTCCAAAACTTTTCAATCTTCTTTGATTAGATTACTTAGTTTCCCAAAACTTTTCCATAGCTTTTGAGTACAAGACTTAGTTTTCCAAAACTTTCCTGAAAAATTCATTTTTAATTTCTAAAACCAATACGAGCGAAACAATACTATTTGGCAAAACAGCTAAATTAAGATCTTTTCCAAGAAAATACATAATTTTTAACTTAAATGCATCAATGCAGACATTGTTTTTGATATTGAACAAGGTGTAGAAAAACACCATTGCTATTTCTGTATTCACTTACCTCAAACACTGAGCTTAGTTCTCTGAAAAACAGCTTGCAGTTGGCCAAAATGTTATCATTTTCGGGTGCTACTACAATGTAGGCCACATCACGTTTGGATGCATAAGGAACAAGTAAAAGTTTTTCCTGGAAATCCAATAACATTTGTGAGAAACAAGACAGAAAGGAAAGGAATTAAGGAATTTACTCCTGAACATCTAAAATCCAAGACCTTTTTCTAAAGCTTCTATGGCCAAATTTTTTGTACTTCAGCATACTCTCACCAAACGTTTTTTGTTATGTTTAATGGCTGATGAGAACATTTTAAAGCAACAACAGAAAGTATTTGGTATGACTGTGGTGTTTATCTTATTCCTGCAACTGACGAAACAAAAACACTCATTATTCCAGTTCTCACTGTAATGCAGTGCTTGGTCAACTACTTCGTTTTAAGGGCTAACGGAAAGTTGTTTTTATACACAAGAGAAAGAGAAAAAACAAATAATTTCTAACATTACTGTTTTCAAAATAGCTAACAGGGATTTCCAAAGTAAAAATTTTGAAAATACCAGAGGATTCTGAGGATAGTTCACAGGAGTCCAAAAAATTACAAGATCATCAGGGTCTCAAACAAACCCTGTTTGTCTACACTACACAATTCTTTTAATCGATGAGACAATTGGTGTAGCAACCAGGGTTGGTGTTTGTAACCGATTAACTAAAATTTAAGTTCACTAACCCAAAACTGTAGTGCAAAGGGTGAGAGTGCTATCCAGTCTTTGTCATATCCCACTATTACAGGTGGAATGGGTTGCGCCTTGGGGGGTTCGTCAATTACAGGTCTGGAGGCAAGATGATGCAACTGTTTCCATGACAACGGACCCTGGACTACTGTACCATTGGGTTGTTCCCACGTTTTTCTACTGGTTGATTTCTGAAGAGCTTCTTGCAAAATTTGTTTCAGTGTGTAAAGATGGGTGACAGCGAGGGTAGACGCAAGCTCCTCCTCGGGTTCCTTATTGATGCCTAATAACGTCAAATGTTCACAAGGTCGTTAAATATTAATCAAAGGACTCTGAGAGCTAGCTGATTCATGTAATGGACAATAACATTAAACAGTCTAATGATTAAATCACTAATTTTTCCCAAATACTTTAATATTAAATTGTATTACAAAGTAAGAAAAAGGCATTATAGGGAATTTAAAGTTAAAATTAAAACGAAAAAAAAAAAAAATAAAAAGAGTACGGGTCTCGAACTAGGTCCGTGCACACGAAAGTCAAATGTTCTACAATGGAGCCACGCTCGCAGGACACTTCACTTCGGTCTACGGTCCACACTTTCTGTCCACAAATTTCGGTCTAAAACCACTTTTGTCCACATTTCACTCCACGATACAATGAGCTAAAAAGTAGAAGACCAAAATTGCAGCTCCAAAGGACAACCGTAATTATGCAAGTACTTTCAGATTTCCTTTTTTAGACCAACAAAAGCAAAAATCATAATAACCAATTATAGCGAAGCTGAAATATCTAATAAAACATTCTTAAATCTTCTTTATGACACTATATTATCGCCCAGGTAAGTGAGGTCGTTACACCACAACAGGAAGCTCAGGTAAGTCACCAAATACATGTACCACAAGAAGAACACAAAACTTCAAAACACTATTAATAATTCAAATGCTGACTTAAAATTGGACTGAACCCCTGAAGCACGAGCTCTACAACGCAAGACGTTGGAAAAACAAAAAAAAAAAAACAGAAGAGGAAAACGAATATTTTATCCACATCTGCAAAATTTATTTATGTTTTCCATATGAAATATTTAAAAATTGTTTGGAAACCCGAGGTACTAGGTATCTCTGTTTTCGTGCAACATGTTTCTTCAAAATCCTCACATCTACTCCACTTCCTGCAATATTGCAGCCGTCAGTGTCAGAGAATTGTTATCATATACAAGATAAAAGGCGCTCAAAGAGCACATGTGGTCACTCCAATTTTCACAACTATTACCATTTCTTAGACCAAATAAAAAGAAAATTAGCTTGTGGGCATTTGGAGCTTGTGATCGATTGTGATTTGTCGGCATTTTACTTCCGTGAAGAGTCGGAAGCAATCGAACGTGACGTCAGCCATATTGAATTTGCCGAAACGCATTATGGGTCGTGCTACACTCACTCTTGCTTGCACTCTTGCTTGCTTACAGACCCGACAACTTAGTGGTACACTACGTCTTATAAGACGGGAGTGACCACAAAAAAGGAACGGAATAAACAATTAGTGGCTTCACCGTTCTTGAAAAAAATTGCCAGTACGTTCTTGGGTTACAATAAGGAATTTCCAGAGCTTCAAAAACTCTACGTTTTTTACAGGAATTCTAATAGACACCTGAACACACATAACAAAAATGCTGCTGATAATAAATAGCAGAACAGTTACCATTCATTAGCAAGCAGGGTCCGTGCAGGGTATCAATGAAGAAATTTAAGGACTTTTCAAGGACCAAAATTATATTTTCAAGGATCACGAAGATACGTTTCTTACCTTATAAACTTACTA
>JANCMA020007419.1:0-17645 GCA_024336925.2 Zoanthus solanderi
TCCTTCGTCGGAGTGTAGTCCTCCGACGAAGGACTACAGTCCGAAAAGTCACTAATTTCCACAACGGTGTAAAACTTAACTATTTGTAAAACTAATCCTCACACAGGTCAGTTCTCAAAGTTAATATTTAATCTAGTACTTTTCTATTTGTTACTTTGCTTTACGAACCTGTCAAATGTTCGACGGCTAACAATAATCATCACTTACGGTTAATAATTAATGAACAAAGACTCAGTCACGAAAATCAAATTTGAACACAACAAAAAAAAAAATGCATTCGATGTGTCTGGTAAGTTTCAGCATCTTCCACCATGTCCATAATTTTTATGAGATGAAACTATGCAGTTGAAAATCAGGTGAAAAGGGTCGTCAGTTCAACACGAATTTCTAAATCAGTCAGTCCTGTTCTTCCTCTACACCAGAAATTTCTGCTATCCTTTCTCTTGCAGCTACTGCAGCGTCTCGTTTAGGTCGGTTAGGCTGTACTTCCATTGAATTCGACTCGACACTTTTCCGGTCACAAGACAGCTCCAGTGGATGAATATGCTGTACCACTCTATATAGCCGGTACCTGATGGCAGGTTTACAGCTCTCACAACTCCATCTCTACCTGGTATCAATTTTGTAACAATTTCCAGAAGCCATTTTCCACGGTTCCTTTCATCTGATCACACGATTACAACATCGCCCCCTTTCACAAATTGTTCAGAAGTGTTGTGTATGAGATTTTAAACACTCCGTCTTTATACCACCGCTCCCAGACTTGGTTTTACACTTGGTAAGGTATGGCACGCGTTTACACAGCCCCTTCTCTTCAATATTATCCGGGTCTTTTTCATTCCACAGGATCTGGTCTGTATATCGTCCTCCATGCATCCCCTGTGATCGATTATTTAGAGTTGTTTTAATGTCCACCAAAAGCTCCTCTAACCCTTTCGAGGTCAACATACCGTGCCCGATAGACTTTTGTATCGCTACCTTATGTATCAACACCAATTAATCTTTCGAACTGGCCTTCCCACCAGGGGGCGCGGCTAAGATTAAACTGCCACGTAATCTTGTTAGCAAACAGATATTAGCTGAATTTTTCTTCTCTTTGTACTTCTTTGTGCCACTTTTCAGCAGCCACAAATGCACTCCCGTTATCAGAATACACCTTGCGAGGTCTGCTCCTACGGGCAATAAACTTCTTGAGGCTAATGATAAATTCCCGCAGTTCCATATTTGGCACCAGATCCAAGTGAACTGCGCGAGTGAGGCTGCACGAGTAAAGAAGTACGTAAGCTTTTGCTAGAGTCCCGATTGAACACGATACTTTATTGCTTCGGTGAATCTAATCCAGTCACATCAAAGGGCGCATTATCTTAAGTCTATCCTTCGGGAGAAGGCCAGGGGCTTGAACCTGCAGCAAAAGTGCATGGAATCTCTTGCACCCGTGACAAGCTTTAATTAACTTTCTCGCAATACTAGTTGGCGCAAGCGAGGGATTCAAAACCTTTTTCTGTCATTGACCATAGTAAGTCCAGTGCCTCCATTTAGAGTACGCAGATGGGTGTTTTCCATGCACAAGTTTAGCTGCCTCTACACTCTCAGTTGGTAAGTATATTGAGTATTCCTGTTGAATTCTTCCAAATCATTTCCACACTCCCTGATTAGTTGTAATCCGAATGAAACCTTTTCTTCATCTAAATTTGGATTTACTAGATCTTTTTTGAAAACGTATTGAGCTGGCGGTAAGTAAACAAGATTGTTATTGTTGTGATAAACCTATGACAGTCGTTGCCAATGAGTGATACAGACGGTGAAGTTGAAAATAAGGAACTGACTATTAACCATGAGGTGAAAATATTAGAACAAAAGAGTGAAAAGCATGTACGAAAATCTGCAGTAACAAAGACAAAACATCGACTTGAAAGATTGTGTGCTCAAAAATCTGATATTAATACAGACCAGATAAACATAGAAATTTCGCAATTATGGGATCATTTAGAGGAAAGTTTGCTGATAATGGACGATCTTACAGCAGTTTTTATAAAAATAAAAGATGAAGATAGGAAGCTGATCAGTGTAAAGGGAGCAGAGGATTTTGAAAAAGAAGTTCATAACGTTATAGAGGCAGCTAAAGGTGTGATAAGGGCTTCACTGGTAACAACTCACCAACGTTCACTGGTGCCACAGTATTATGCGAATCACCAATTACTGGCTCAACCACTCAGTCATAAGAAGCAGCAGTTACAGGTAAAAAAATCAACAAATCACGAGATCAGCAGGTGGTACAGCGATTGAAACCTATAAAGGTACCTGAATTTGAAGGTGACAAAGCAAAATTTGAAGACTATTGGGGACTTTTCACTAGTTTAGGGGATGCTGGAGAACAGCCGGTAAATGCCAAAATAGCTAGACTGCGTCAAAGCTTAAAAGGAAAAGCACTTGAAGCAATTAGAAGCCTTGGAGTCTCAGAAGCTGAGTATAATGAAGCAAAAGAAATTCTCCAATCCAAATTCGGTGGTCGGAGGCGACAGCTGCAATTATATTTAGACGAACTGGAAAGCATGAACCCCCTGAAAATAGTGATGTTCAAGGTTTTGAAAATTTTGCTGATCTTGTCAGGATAGCTGTGGTGAAGCTGCAGGCTGAAGGTCGTGATGGGGAGCTGGGTGAAACCACATTGCATAGTTGGTCAAAAAGTTGGCTGACAAACAAGTGGAAAGTTAAAAAATATGGTTGATGGAACAAAAGTGTGAAAGGTCAGTATTAAGTTTGATGGATTGGTTAAAGGAAGAAGTTAAAATAAAGGTAGAAGCTGTTGAGATGTCGCATGGTATAGGGCTTAAGACAATCAAAGGTAGTGGTGCAAAGTCGAAAATTGTTGATAGGGAAAGGTCACGGGCTTTGTTTACAAGTGATAAAGATCAATTGGCCGTTAGATATAGACCACCTTGTGTATATTGTGCCGAAAATCCTTGTGCATATTGTGCTGAAAATCATGGAATTTGGAGCTGTTGGAAGTTTCAAGGTATTAGTGTAAAGGATAGATGGGTTTTTGCAAAAGAAAAGCATTTGTGTTTTCGATGTTTGGGTAGTGGCCATCAGGGGACTTCATGCCCACGTTCTAAAGTTTGCGATGTGAATGGGTGCAAGAAGAACCATCATCAATTGTTGCACGAACTTACACAACAGAAAGCTTCAGAGAGCAAGAGCCCTGTGTTTCCATGGGAGGGGCAATGCCTCGGTCACATACAACCTGCAACAACC
The DNA here is from genome assembly GCA_024336925.2 of Zoanthus solanderi. Lineage (NCBI taxonomy): Eukaryota > Metazoa > Cnidaria > Anthozoa > Zoantharia > Zoanthidae > Zoanthus > Zoanthus solanderi. The sequence goes on from JANCMA020007419.1 coordinate 3,256, forward strand.
AGTCCTTTGCAAAAGAAGTACTTTCACGTCGCACCATACCAGTCTGGTTAAAGGCAAACGGCCGAAAGTTAAAGTTAAATGCCCTGCTTGACGATGGATCAAATGAAACATTCATTAATGAAATTGGTGTGCTTGGGCTTAGAGAGTCTTATGAAACAGTGAAAGTTCGTGTACTAAACAACGAGTTTAAGACATTTCAATCTATACCCGTTAGTTTAGAAATTGAGAGTGTAAATGGGCAGTACAGTTAAGAGATCAAAGCAAAATCGTGCCCTCATAAAGTTACTGGTAATTACAAAGTGGAGGATTGGAGTGAAAGTAAAAACAACTGGCCACACCTTAAAGGATGTGACTTCTCTAAGCCAGCTAGAGAAGGCTTAGTGGACCTGTTAATTGGTATTGACAATGTTGATCTCCACTATTCTTATGCTGATGTACGTTGAAAGAGCTCTAAGTAACCAATCGCTCGGCTAGGTCCTCTAGGATGGAGTTGTGTGGGACCAACAGAAGACAAAGTATACCGAACGACAAGAACCCACATCACTAGATCACGTTTGTGCTATGAAAGAAACTTTCAATTAAATATGTCGGCCAAAGAAAGCTGTTGCATTATTGATCAAACTTTGAAAAAGTTTTGGGAGATAGAAAGATGCGGAACTGAAGCTCAAGAGGTGAAGGTCTACAATGAGGAGGAAAATGCTGCCCTAAGGAAAATGGAGAGTGAATCTCGTATGATGCCAAGAAACAAAGATACAAAATAGGATATACCCATGAAAAGATGGTCAACCACACTTGCCCGATAACTATCAGATGGCAGTGCAGTGACTTGCTTGTTTAATACAGAAAAGAAATTAATTAAAAATGAACATGTAGGAAAAGAGTATCAAGAAACCATAGAGTCATACCTCAAACATGGTTATTTAAGAAAAGTTGAACCCAAAGAAGAGCTTCGCCCGTCGGTTTGGTATTTGCCGCATTCTCCGGTTGTACTTATGGACAAATTTACCACTAAAGTTCGTATAGTGTTTGACTACACTGCCTAATATGAAGGAGTGTCTTTATTGATAAAATATTTGCAGGCCCTAAGTTGCAGAGAGAGTTATTTGACGTCTTTCTACGCTTCAGGCGAAATCCAGTTGCTGTTGCTTGTGACATCAAAGAGATGTGTTTCCAAGTGGAAATAGAAGAGTCCGATAGGCCCTGCTTTCGATTATTATGGAGAGACCTTGACAGTGAACGTGAACCAGAAGTGTATAAGTTTAGCGGAGTGGTTTTCGGAAAACATTCTGCACCAATGGAGTCAGTTTGTCGCTCAAGAAAACGCCAGTAGAAATCAAGCGAAATACCCATTGGCAGCAGAATCTGTGTTAAAATCGACAAACGTGGATGATTCCATGGACAGTGTAGAAACAATAGAAAGAGGTGTTGTACTTTATCGTCAACTAAGTGACCTGTGGGTTTTAGCTGGTATGAAGGCCAGAAAGTGGATTTCAATTGCTGCGAAAATGATTGAAGCTGCACCTGAGGAGGATCGTGCCACAGAATTGAGGCTAAATGATAGAGGAGCCAATTGTGAAGGTTCTGGGGATCACCATGAACAGCTCTGAAGATGTATTTGCAATATGCACAGGAACTGAGAATACAGTTCTTCCAATGACAGAGAGAAATGTAATGAAGAAAATTGCAGGCGTTTTTGATCCTCTCGGGTTGCTGAATCCGTTCGTGATGAAGGGGAAGATTTTACTTCAAGAACTATGGTCCAGAGGCTATGATGGGGATGATAGCTATGATGGGGATGATACCATCAAGGATGATCTTGTATACGAAATCGAGGCGTGGCTCCAACATCTTGGGTTTTTGTCAGTTGTAAAAGTTCCTAGGTGTTTGCGTGATGCAAAGCCGGTCGTCTCGAAGGAAATCGTCACGTTTGTAGATGCTTCTATGCAAACCTATGGAGCTGCTTCATACTTACGTTATCATTACGAGGATTACACGATAAGCTACATATTGATTGCTTCCAAGTACAAAGTCGCCCCTTTAAAGCCTATCACAGTACCTCGTCTGGAGCTAATGAGTGCAGTATTAGGGTTGCGACTGACTCACCGAGTCTTGAAACACCCTAGGAGATGGTGAACGTCTACTCTGGCAGTATGGATGTGTTATGGTGGGCGCGGGGGCGAGGTCGTAACTTTCGTCAAGTCGTTGCTAACCGTATAGGAGAAATTCAGGTCATTTCTGAACCATCGCAATGGCAGCACGTAGGAACAGGAGAGAATCCAGCTGACTTATGTACAAGAGGAGCTACCCCTCATAAGTTGTCGCATGCAGTGTATGTTGTGGTGGAGTTGTCCGAAGTGGTTGTTAGAAGAGAAATCTACATGACCAAAGATGCAGTTGGGCTGCCGTCCGAAGGAGGTACCTGAAGTGAAAGCAACCAAGGAACAATCTATGAACCAAAAAGTAGTTTTTGCATGTCAAAGACATCATTAGTTCCTGAAAAGAAGCATTTCAAGAGAGATTTAGTTCTCAAAGGTTTTCAAGTTGGACCTGACTAGTCCCAGTGCAAGCTCGAGTAAGAAGAGTAATCTACAACATTAAGAATCCAAACAACAAACTGAATGGTAGAGAGCTTCTGCTAGAGGTGATTCAAGATGCAGAGGAAGACATCATCCGCTCTGCACAGTGTGAGGTGTTCAAGATGAATACAGAGCCTTATTGTTAAGAAAACCAGTTTCAAAGAAAAGTTCCTTAACCAAGCTGTCCCCTAGACTAGATGAACAAGGGGTTCTCCGTTTTGATGGACGACTGCGATTTGCTGATTACTTTTCCATATGATGTCAGCATCCCTATAATTTTACCTAGAGGTCATTGGATATCGAAGCTAATTGTCAGGCATTGTCATGAATTGGCAAACCACAGCGATGAAACTAACTTCATTCTATCGCAAATCTGTGAAAGGTTGTTGGAGCACGAGAGAAAATCAAAGAATGTGAAAGCACCTGCCATATGTGCAAGAGACTGAAGAACAAGATTACTGACAAGGCCATGGGGCCGTTACCTCGTATTCGGACTCGATTTACTTATCGTGCCTTCGACCAAACAGCGGTGGACTATGTCGGACCATTCTCTACAGTTCAAGGACGAGGAAAACAACTTCAAAATAGATGGTTTTGCCTGTTTACGTGCTTAGCCACGCGTGCAGTACATCTGGAGTTGGCCTGGGGACTTGATACAGGCAGCTTTTTAAATGCATTCGCCCGTTTCACCAGTCGACGTGGAGTTCCAAAAGAAATGGTCAGCGACAGTGGAACAAACTTCGTAGGAGCAGTGAGGTGCGTTAAAAACTCTGGTCAACCAGCTCGACAATGGCAGGATTCAACGAGCTACAGTTAACGACAAGATCAAATGGAGCTTCAATCCGCTTGGAGATCCACACTTTGGAGGAACTCACGAAGTAATGATAAAGGCGGCTAAAAAAAGTCATATCGGCAGTCATCAAGGACAACAAGGTTACAGACGAAGATCTTATTACAGTCTTTTCAGGAGTTGAGGAAATGTTGAACTCCAGGCCCTTAACTTACCAAACTGGAGACAAAAAGATGATGTTAACCTTACTCCAAATCGTTTTCTATATGGTCAAGCGGGAGGGATCTTTGCCCCAGGAATTGAAGATGAAATCAGATTTGACTCTCGAAAAAGATGACGTAGAGTTCAAGAGCTTATATCTAGAGTTTGGCGGCGAAAGTTAAAAAAGTACCTACCTATTTTAAATACCCGACCTTAGTGGTTCAGTGTAGTACAAAACTTAAGAGAAGATGATGTTCTAGTTTTAGACCCAAACTTACCTCGTGCGAAATGGCCATTAGGAAGGATTACACATCCAGGACAAGATGGACATACCCGCGTTGCAGGAGTCCAGTGCGGTGATAAAGTAGTGGTGAGACCAAATCAGAAGTTGGTTTTCCTTGTTTGAGAACTCAAACGAACAGTGTATTTGTATTGACATTATTGCTATTGTTGCGTTATTTTTAGTAGAAACACACTGTGATCCTCTGACCCCAGTGTGGGGAGGGGAATGTTAATAAGAGACTCTAGGATGCCTGTGCCGAAAATGCGACAGATGAGTCACGTGGTGTCGGATGGCACGCTTTTGGGGACAAAAATCTATTTTTTAGTGTGTCTTGGGATAATTTTGTAGAATTGTTTTGTTCGTTATCGAAGTAAAAGAGGTTTGAAGTTTTTAGAACTTTCGTCGTAACAGTCCGTGTGAACTACAGCTTGTGTACGTTTTTCCTGTACGTTAAGACAAGCCCTAAATTAAACTTCCCATCACGTTTACCAAATCTACCCCACTCTAGTATTGTCACGTTTTAGTTACAATCGAAAGAAATGAAGATGGCGTGGCACACGCCAGCTGTCACAGTACGTTGATATTAATTACTATATCTGATCAACTGTTTTACTTTTAATATTTAATATTTTAATATTCGTTCTAGTTTTGTATTTATTTATGGTTGCAATTTCTAATATAGTGTTCTTTTAACCCTTATATTTATTCGTAATTTTGTCAATAAATGTGTTCAGTTTCTAAAGCCAACTTTTTCTAACAGTTCAATAGTTTAATGTGTGTCTCGATTACATCTCCAAGCAAAAATGGACTTGATCCTAAGCCAAGCAATGCTCTAGTCTAGTAAACCGCAATGTGTGCAGTTCGAAAGCTCGCCATCTCTCCAATGAAACTAGCTCCGGTGTCAAGCTGAGCCCTGCATTTCACTCCATTTACTTTTAACAAAACAACAGGAGAAGTGGCGCTAAACACAGCCTCTCTTTTGCTTTCATCCTGGTGGACTGAACTATGGTTAACTTTGTCACATATGCGACTCCTACCCACTTTACTTTTACTCTGAGAAGCCCTATACATGACCTACTGCCCTTTTTTTCACTGAGAATTTTCTTTCGTTCTTAATGTATACACAATCCGTAGAATTATGTCCGCCTTTACATTAAACACAAAACCTACCACCACGCGTTGTATAAACTCTCCTAGAGCTCTTGTGTGCAGAGGAAAGCTTCATTTCTTCTGGGTTAATTCCCCGCCACGGCATTGGATCGCATTATGGCAAGCTGCCTGATTATCCCATTCTTTCTATCTCTTTTGTCCACGATGCCTTTATATACAGCGAACATTTCCCTTTACATCTTCAAGTTTTCCGAGGGTTTCAAGACTTTCCACGTTTTGGATTACATCCGATAATGACTGGCAAGTTCATGATGTTGGTTATATATGAATTTTCAATTTCTGTTGTTCTCCCGTGTTCCTTTTCAAGTGCTCATCGATTTCGCTTTTTCGTATTCAGCTTCATTTTATAAACGGGAGCCCTGCGATATTCACAAACATTTTAGGTTCCAGAAATGATTTTAGATTGGCAAGCTTAGTTTCAGGTGCTAAGTCAGCCTTATCGACTTCCACAATGAATTTTCCAATTAAAATATAACATATAAATAAAAAATAATAGCCAATACAACATAGAATTTGATGTTTTATTGCACGATATTTCGGATCGCCATACTAGCCATCATGAGGTATGATACGAAATTACAATGGTTATATTTATGAGGCCTTATAGGGGGTTCTGATGTCGCTCTGTCGCTTCTTTTCCAAACCACCTGTTGCCAGTTTGGCTAAAGACAAAAGTCGCTGTCGCTTTTTAGTTAGAATACAAATGTTTGCTAAATGTGCTTGATTTATGCGTCTTGTCATTTTGTTTAACTTAAAGAGTAAGCGCCCGTAAAAACTTCATTCACCATTCATTATAGTTTCTAATGAATCTAACGGCGCGAGTGTAAACATGAATCACAGATATCGAGACGGTAACGGCTGGCCTGGTTCCTCATGTTGCTCTGTCGAAATTTAAAAAAATGGATTGTTGCTGTCGCAAGTTGTCGCTTTTTTTCGTCAGATTCTGTCGGCTTTTGGTGTTGAAGAAGATTGTCGTTACATTTTTGGCAACTTTGGGGCGATGTCGCTTGTCGCCAAACCCCCTTGGAAGGCTTGTTTTACATACGACAAGCAGGCCCTGCGGAAGATTGGTCCGGCGATAGAGGACACTCGTCGAGCGCCGCTGGCGCGAGCAAACTTTGCTTCTCTAAGATTCGAAATGGCGCGTTTTCGGAGAGAAATGAACATAAAATGAAACAAAAGTTGCGTTGACACATGCATGTTCTCAGCAGCAAATTAAACAAATTTATTACTTACAATGTATCATTAGAATGGAATTTTGAGCCACTTATGGTTAATGGCTACACAGTAGTCTTAAATCACGCAAATCAAGAGGTTGGGTCGTGGTTTTCGTCAAAGACAGCTTATGTTTCAACTATTGCTTTTATGTCATTTAACACTGATCCAGTATAATGATTTCAAGAGGATTTCTTGGCCTACTTAAATGTTCTAAAAAAGCACGCTACAAATACAATGATTCCGACAGAAGTAAAAGTTACTCCAGTTATACTTAGCACGTTGTATCTCTCAGTCATTTGACACGAGAGTAACTGAACATAAACACTTAATTATGTATATAACTGTTGAAACCCCGCCCACAACTAACAAGCTCAAATTTCATTATTTACTTCGTTGTGAAATAATTAATATCGAAAATGTTCTTTCTAGAAAAATAATGTAACTTGGCCGGGCCTGACAAGACGCAGTGGATAAGGCCGAGAGAATGAAAGTCAGAGATCTGCATCCGTAAAAATATTGAAATTACATGCAGCTGTTTTTTTCGTTATTTTTGCCATTAAGAGTTGTCTGCCATTTCAGAGAATTCATATAAAAAAGGCGGTGTTACACGGGCCAACTCGCAGCCCCGATTTTTCGCGCAATGCTGCTGCACAAAAAATTGTTAAATGTTTTCGGTTTCCTGTAATTAAGCGATCGCTTGCATCTGAGTACTAAAATGAGCGACCTGAACTGTTTGTCATTTGACTGAACGCGAAAAATAACGAAGCCGAATTTAAAACTCGGCGGTTTTCTTTAGAAAACCACGTGGCCGAATAATAATGAACGGAAATTGCAAAGTAATGAGATAATGATTAAAAAAGGTAGACAAGTTTAAAAATAAAATAAAAAACTTCGTAAAACAAAGTTAGTTTCGACGAGTTTAACGCCGTTAGGCTCAAGGTTATTAATTTTGGTTACAAGGAAAGCTTCAAGATTTAGCTTTGCGAATAGAGTCTCGAGCGGAGTAGAGTTTCTGAATGGGTATAAGAAGCATGCAAGAGGCAGAGTGATTAGCAGTTAATTATAAGAAGTGCTCAGAAACAGTAGCGGATTTAGATATTAGGTTGGGTTTGTCAACTGGTCGTCTGTGCTCATTGAAACGGTCTTTTAGTCTTCGTTTAGTTTCTCCAATGTACTGAAGGTTGCATCTAGTATACATGTATTGGACTGTGTAAAAGATGTTATTAGTGTGGTATGTCATGTGGCTGTTTATGTTCTAGTTTCTCCCGTAGCGGTAAACATGTAAGAGTTTTGTCCGTCAGCAATGTACTTACAATTAAAGCAGTTAACCTCACAGTGACAAGAACCGGGTGGTCCAGGGGCCATGCCTTCAAAAATTCGCTCATTTTCTATTTTGCATTTTAAAAGTCCTAAAATTTACCCCTTACATTGCCTTATGAATTTAAAAATAGCTAGGATAAAACACGTGGTATAATAGAGCCGTGTGCGCATGAGCTGCAGGGAGAAACAATTGCGATTTCCATTTAACATAGGATAACAATTGGCCAATCAGAGTGTCGACTATTGTTTGAATGTAGACTGTGCATTGAAATTTAACATATAAAAAATGGAAGCAAACTCGATTTTTTTTTTTTTTTGCCTTTTATTAGATTCAAAATGAATCAGCGAGGAATGTAATTAGTGGAATGTAAAAATAACGGACAAGGAAAACAGCCCAAACACATTTTATATAAATACATTTTGTATACAAAATGGTGATAGACAGAAACAAATCATATTTTATCTGCTTAATTTCGGAAAAGAAGGGAATTTATCCCATTTTGATTTTCTTCCCGTCGGTAAATACGGATTACGAGTTTTTAAAAAATGCAGGGTGTTCCTTAATTTCTTAATCCTCTTTAGCCGGCCTCTGAGGAAATAGTGAATAATATGGTGTTAAAAAATTTGATGGTTATTACAAACAGGGATTCAACAGTACCTTACGCTGTGGTACTTCACAAATATATGGGGTAATATATTGCCTAAAAGAAAATGTTATTTGTTTCTCACGTGATGCAAGCGAAATTGTGAAATGATTCAATGTTTTCGAGGATGTTGTGAAAATAATATCCGGAACTGTTGTCGCTGCTCAAAATTACGTGATCGGATCATTACCCGTAGATCATACTACATTGACATCTGCTTCAAAATATCATTTTACATTTCTTTCTAATTATACAGTTTAATTACGTCTTGCTCGTTGGCACTTGGCGATAAGTAGAACTAGAAATTAGAGGATAAAACATGTGAGCGCCTAGATACGAATCTTCGAGTGGTGAAAGATATTTCACGAGAGAACGCGACGTAAAACATTTGCGACTCAAAAAATAAAATTCATGGCATAATAGTCATAATATTCATGGGTCTAAGTTTTCCCAGGTCTGTTTATATATATATATATATAGTAGAGAAAAATTCAAAAAACTACACGTATATATATATATATATTTTTTTTTTCCTAAGAAAATATCCATAGTAATAGAAGCATAAATTGGGGATTTCCGCATTGTTAATGTAATCATGATTATTTCATTTGCTTAGATCACGCCAGCTTCTCTTATTTATTGCAATAATGTATGTTTGAAAACTACTTAAGTAGAAGAGATTGAAATATCAAAAGAAACACACTCTGTTACTCCAAATTGTATAATAATTTTACATGTGAAGATTAAAAGTTTTTCAGTTATATAAATCTTAAATGCTGTTCTATGTTATGATGATCGATTGAATAGTTGTCATTCTTGCCTAGGGCTAGGTACCGATATATGTGAAAATGGATATGTTTTAAACAATAACATGTGAATGAGATGAATACCATATATGGTAACACCTTACTCCTTAGCTGCGTTTTAGCTGGTGGAACTTTAGCTAGAGCTATTGTGGTGTACCAGAAATGTAATGCATAAACAATAGAATGTTCGCAACTCAATCATCTCAAAATTGTCAAAGGTTCTTATTCGGCGGTGAATGTACCAAAAGGATAATCATCACCCTTTTAACTTATTAACCTACGACTCGCGTAAACTTTTTGTTTTTCAAAACATAATTACCTGCTTATACGAGTTTGCAGTTCTCTGCAATATTTTGGCCTTTTTATTATTGCATTCCTTTTATTGCTGCTTTAAAATCAAGATTTGTATGAAGATGAAACCTTTGGACCTTGAAATAGGAGAGAAGTTTATCGAAATATAGCTATTTTTTGTCATTAGCAGGCGCGTAGTCAGCCTTTTTTTTTCTGGTAAGCCCGGATTCACAGGTTGAAGAGGCTTTGGCCGACCCAATAATTTTTCAAATATTTTTTTTATGTCATAATGGAGACGACTATTCCAAAAGGTCTAAACAGAAGTTTGCTATCTGGTCAATCGACTTCACCAAGGACCAAGGCAAAGAAGGAACGTTACATAGAAAAAATATGATCCATTTAATGACTTGTTATATGAACAGAACTGTATACATCGCTCGCACCCCCTCCCTTCACAAACATTTTTGCGTTCAGGCCTGATTTACTTGTTTTATGAAATGCTTAGAGTGGTGTTACTGATAGATATTATCTAACGTTGTCTTTCTTTGGGAGGATCCGGATCGGAATTCTGATTTCGATCACTTGGACCATGGTGCACCAAATTGCACAGGAACGGAGCTTTAGTGCATTGGATCAGTTACCACGACAGCAAGCACGAAGTAGCAGTGTGTGTCAGCGCTTGCCTCGTTTACCTTTCTGATTTTTTGAAATCCGAGAATTCGTGTTTGATCAGCCAATACGTTTGGTAGAATATCAAGAAGCTGCTACAGAAAATAAACAAATATCACCCAGGTTTTTAAAATTATTTCAAAGCATTCAGTTTTACAAGGGTTTTTTAGTAGTAAAGATTAACATCATTCAACATGGCCATTCGTCTACGAATATTGTAATTGGTGCTAACCCATTCGATTGTTTGCATTTAAATTCTGATATTTCATATATGTTACGATGATCAATGCAGGTAGATTTATAACAATAAATGCCTTAACTTTCTACAACGTAACACGTGTGGAACGCAGGAATGCGAATCGCACATGCATGCACAATTGGAGGGAAACCGCTGGAAATAATGGTTAATTTCGGTGACGGATCATTGAAGATCCGTTATCATATCACTCAGATCAGTGCTCTGATGAATCCGCCTCCAGAGTATACTTGATAGATCATTAATCTGGAAATGGATCCTCTCGCGAAAAGAACGCAGCAGATCACGGTCAGAAATTCTGATCCAGATTATCCTAAAGGAATACACCCTGAGTGTATATATGAAGCTGTTTTCAGTTGCAACTGAAATGGAATATGAAATAGTAAAAGCGCAATGCTTGTGGAATGTGGCTATGAAGATTAACTCTGTTAGCACGTTTGTTCATAGTTATTAAAATAAATGGTTAGGAAACTTAGCGGCTTTCTTTGTTCTATGTTTTTGTTCTCTCTTCACCTATTGTTATATGACGTTGACCCTGCACAGATTACAAAAGGCTTTGAGATGTAAATAAGCAAACAGCCAATGGTCTAACGAGCCATCACACCCAGAACAAAAGATCCTAACCGTGACCCTGCACACAACATGAAACAAAGCAGCATTGTAATCTTCTTTGTAGTTTGTAAAGTTTCATAACCAGTTTACTCAACTAACTTTGGTTTGTTCTATCTATACTTGAGATATGAAATGCTTAGCAAGAATTTAGACTTCAGATTTCGGGCGTTTTCATGTATATATTTAGATTTATATATGCTTGTTATGAGTATATTATATAGTTTGCTAACATTACCCTATCGTCAGTTTTCTTACGACTGCTAGACTTTTCAGCATTTATACTTTTCTGTTTACTACGAAACATTATAATAGCCATATGGAAGCAACTTGTCCGGCGCGGCTCTTGGCTACTCGTTGAACTTAGCACCGGGGGCTAGGTACATTACGTAGCCCAGACAACTTGTGATTGTTAGCTGAATATCCGAGTAAGGACTGGAGTTGAGGATTCGAGATTTAGCGCTTCGTCGGAGAAGCTAATCTTGTAGAAGGCCGTCTAAGTCTGAGTTGGGAAAACTGCGAAAAAGACGAAGGACATTCATTTTTATCCTGGAGTTGTTATTCGGGCGGCTCTTTATTAATTTGCACTTCTGCGCTGTTGAAATAGAACTAAATTGACTAAGTGAATTTATTTCATTAAACGCGTTTTCTTAGGAAAAAGCTTCTTTTAATTTATCTTTAATTATGTTTTCGCACGGCTCTTGAATAATGTGTACTTCTGCGCGGTAGAAATAGTACTAAATTGACTAAGTGAATCTCTTTCATTAAACACGTTTTCTTATGAAAAAGCTTCTTTTATGTTTAATTATGAATTCTAATGAACAGAGTTATGAAATAACGACAGCTTCGTGTGAATATTTTAAAATCATATATTTTGTTTACTGCCTTAGTTGTTGATGACGTCAACAAAGAGGGCGGTAGTGTCCGCATACTTCAAGTCCGAGATCACGTACATTTTTGTCGAAATCCACTATCTGTAGCTTTTTTCCTGCCAAACTTTTAATATTTTCTACTAAGTTTTTAAAAATTTATTTATAGAATTAAAATGAAGAATTTTGAAACTTTACTTTAAGTCGAGCGAAATGGGCTCTTCGTGCAGAAAGAATAACAGATGTTTGAACTAACCAAATGAAAGATAAATTTTATCCTAGCACTTTTTCAACACATGACAAACTTTGTAAGTTAATTATATATATTTCTTCCACACGAATTAATAACGTAAATTGACAATTGTATAATAATTGCAAACTTTAAAAATATATAGCTTTTTTCAATTTATGTGGAATGAAGATTCGGCCACAGGAACTTTATCAAATTCATTTACTTTATCATTACTATTCTTATTATATTCTAATGCATGACTAATAACTTAACAATGAACAACATGTTTCCCCTTCATGATCAATTACTGCGGTCGTAACAGCGAGATGAAGTGTCAATTGTGATGTCGATTTTGGGAAGGAAAGAAGTTTTTAAAAATCATATATCCGGAGAAAAACTTTCAAAGCATCATTGAGATCGATAAATCTCATTCACATGTGAAGCCAATTTTAAAATACCTAGTAAATGCAGCGTGATTCAAGCACACCAAAAAACCAATGACTTCAATCGTTGAATTAATTAGACTTGTTTCTTATACCGTGCATGTCGCTCAGCAAGAGGCGTACCGAACGCTCAATACGCGATGAAAACATGGGTCGATGATTTTATGTTCGAGTGACGTAGCAATGCATACATTGCTAAATATTTTGCGCACGATTTAAATTGTTCGTTTAAATAAAAACAATATAAATTAAACTTCGTGCTTAGCACTACCATCGAGCCAATTAATTGTTGTAATGCGCTGAGTAAACTAGGCCTTTACGAGAACCTGCTTGGGGTACGGACTATCTATCAGTCAGGTCTGAATTATTTTGAATAGCAAAAATTCACTGTTAAATTTGAAGAGTTGCTGCCGTCAACTTTGACGTTAATTTGGTTTCTCTGTGTTGTTTTTAATCACAGCACAAAAGTAATATGCATTACACACTTTTTTTTTAATAAGAACCATACTTTTTTCCCGAGCCTCGCGATTCTTAAAATTTTGACATCTTAAGCCTTTAATATATAATTCTTAAATAATTCTTAAACTTGTAGTTTCAAAATAGGTCCTCATTTTGTCGAAGCATTGAAACCAGAGTGGTTGAGTGATCGAGCCTCAGTATGATTCTCAAAAAATTCTTAAAATTTCCGAAATCTGAGCCCCACGATTCTTATAAAAAAAGTATGTACATGATGTCCGTCTTAAAATTTACCTAGCCCGATATAAGTTATAGCCCTGAAAACAACATGCACTTACAACCGGACAAAAGGTCAGCTATATCATTACACAGTGTTTATATGTGTAAAATCTGTTTCCTATAATTGTAGAAAATCACGGCAAACAGATGAAACATTTTTTGCAGAGTGGTGTTTGGGAGAGAAATCTCGTTTCGTTGGACATACACTTTTTAGCTCATTCATGGCGACGGAAGTGGTTGTAGACCGAAATTTGTGGACGGAAATTAATTGTGGACCGTAGACGGAAGTGAAAGTGTCCTGCGAGCGTGACTCCATGGTAGCACTTTTGACTTTTGTGTGCCCGTATTGACCTTTTATTTATTTATTTATTTATTTATTTATTTATTTATTTTTTCTTTTTAAACTTAAAATTGCCTATAATGCTTTTTTCTTACTTTGTAATACAATTTAACAGCTTCTAATAAGATCTAGCGAAGGCAGCTAGCCCGTTCATGGGTAAGCCCTGGCGTTCTACTACACGAAACAGCTGTCCGTGGCTGCTAGCAATCAGGCTCGCTAATTTTTATGGTAGTTTAAAAAGGTAAGGCCCGTTACCAACATGGCTATATATAGTGCCCAATATAGTGGCTTCAAGTTAGCTATTAGCACTTTTGTTTACAATAATTACGGTCTTTAAAGGTAGCGCAGGATGTGAGCCTTGTGGGTATTTGACACGCTGTTTTTTGTGTACAGTCTGTAAACTGTAGATAGTTATTCTCAAAAATAGAAAATTTATCCTTGTTGGAGAAACATTCGTCTTAAAATGTCCACTTTTGCCATATTCAGCCATTGTCAGGATTCTTTCTATCTTACCAAATCTATAAATATTAAGCGGAATGGAATTATTACAATAATAATTTTACTGCTCATTCATTTGTGTAAGGGTCACTTTTTATCCTAGCAAAAAATTGTTCTTCAAAATGCAGCCGCTTTGGAGTTTGTCGAAAGTTGGTTGAAAACTGAAGTTATTCAGGGGAATTCAGGGGGGTGGTCACATTCAAATCCAAAAAATAAATTGAAAAAATAACCTTACCAAAAGATACAGAGAAAATATAATGAGAACTAGTCGATCCCCATCTTTAGGCTTAGCCACAAGTTGCTGATGAATCCCAAAAAAGTTGCCGATAAAATTGTCTAAAAGTTGCCAAAAAGTTGCTATTCTTTTCAAAAAGTTGCCGAAAAGTTGCTGAATTTCCAAAAAGTTGCCGAAAAGTTGCCAAAATTTTTCTGCTTTTCGT
>JANCMA020007512.1:0-17644 GCA_024336925.2 Zoanthus solanderi
AATGATATTATTATTCATTATTAAATGATATTATTATTATTATTCATTGTTAAATTGGATTTATGATATTAATATTATCATTGCTGTCAGAATTATTATTTCTGCTATCACTGCAAATCTTAGTAGCTTGTTTTACTGGTGTTCAAAATCCTGAGTAAATTTTAGAACACAACAGTACTCCGTATTAAAACAAAAATTAAACTTTCAACTGTCACTCTACTGCCTTGGTCAGATCTTAACTCTTTTGAAGAGTGACAGTCAGGATTTGATGGAGCCGAAACCATTTGTAGAATTGCACACAATTTAGGCATCCTGCTGATGAACAGTAACTGTTCAGCGACATTATAGCTATGTCTGTTCAGATATCTACTAGTCAAACAGCGCGGGGAACTGGGGCGAGTTTCAATTTCTAACCACTCGATAATTTGACACTACCACATAAAAGATCACGTTGAGAGTTGTCATTTGACTAAGTGTGACGTTTTAAGGGTAAACAGAGACCAGGTTATGGACCTTGAACATGGTTCCAAATCCATAGAAACGTATCTGATGTTGAGACAGTATCCCCAAAAACCATATAAGCTCTTAAAGTGCTTTATCACTTTTCTGACAACTGTAAAATCCCATTGTTCACCCAGCATTTGAAATAAGCTGGAATGAAAAATACGTATTCTTGCCCATTTTGAAAAGAAATCACAGAAATTATAAAAATTTAAGAGTTTATATTGTTTTGGAGGATGCTGTTTATACACTAAGTACGTTTCTGAGGATTTCCAACTATATATCAAGGTCAATAACCTGATCTTTGTTAATCCTAAAAGCATCAAACTTATTCAAATGACAACTCTCGTCGTAATCTTTCATCTGGTAGTGCCCGGTTATAGATTGGTTAAACTTTGAACTTTGTGCAATCTTTCTACAAAGGAGTCGTTGAAAACTTATTCTTTTTAAATGTCTTAGCCCGATAACCTTTTTATTCCATTTTTTAATTTTGTCTGATCCTGGCAGTGTATCAGTCTTCAATGAGAATGTTTTTGTCTTTGGTCTCGTTGACTGTTTTTATGTATTTGCAGGTAAAGTTGTGCGGGCTGATATCATGACAGAAGATAATGGTCGATCAAAGGGTTGTGGGATTGTGGTCTTTGAAAGAGCAGAGGATGCAAATCATGCAATCAGTATCCTTGGAGTATGATTAGTAGCATTACTGCTTTGTGGAACATTTTCTAATTTTTTAATAAATAAATAAATACTTTATTTAACGTCAGTTGCAAAGGAAGTGGTTGCCCATTCTTCCTAGCCAGAGGCTAATGTTTAATCGCTCGACGGCTCAGATCTTGGCGTGAAAGTTGAATTTGTAGAGGGAGGAAAACCGGAGTACCCGGAGAAAAACCCTCGGAGTCAGATTGAGATCTACAAATCTCAGCCCACGTGTGGACTCAAACCCAGGTCGTAGAGGTGGGAGGCACGACTGATGACCACTACGCCAACCTGACTCCCCCATCTTTTTTCATTTCTTTCCTTGATTCATATTTCCACTGCCTCCACCTTTGCAGGGAAAATTCCAAACCGGGCTATAACACAGCTTAATCTACTTAATCCCTTGGGTTTAAAACTATTAACCACTGTTCTTCCTTGATATTTCTAAACTGGACGACGTTCTCATAACTCAATCTTTTGTTACTCCTGGATTCAAACCAACTAACAACTGCCCTTTCCATGACAACTCTAGACAACCAAACAAGAAGATCTACTACTGATTCTGAGCTCAAACCATTACACCTCAAACCTTCCCTTAAAACCTTTTAACTTGACAATCATTTCATGATTTTCTCTTATTCCTACCAGAAACATTAATCCGTTTGTGTCCTTTTTAGGTTCTAAAATTTGCTATCAAAATAGTTTTCCTTAACTTACTCTAGATTTGTTTAATGGAATGACTGCTGATGGTCGGGAGCTTGATGTCAGGCTTGATAAATTTGCATGAAGTTGATGTTGATGATGACCTTGAGTTGGAGTTGAGGCCTTTTAGTAACCGCTTTTGAGATCTCCGCTGACTGTGGAAGAATGTTCATTTGTACTTGGATAAACTTCTCTTATGTTTGGATTGTTATAACACAGTTTTAGAAGGCTCTCGATTGTTTTCTTTTCTATCAGTTGTTACGGCACAGCATAAGAAGGCTGTTGACTGCTTGTTGTTTTATTCATACATTTGTATTTTTATGAACAACCTGAAGGCTGTTTGATGCTCTAGTTGCAAAGTAGTTGTAGTAAACACACATGGATCAGTGTTTTTTTAATAATTTGGTCAAATGAAGTTAGCTAGACATTTTTTGCAAGGCATTGGTAATTATTGTTATGAAATACGGAGATTATACTGGCACATTGTAAACCTATATTGGCTCCAATGTTGATTCCGGCTTGCCAAGGATTGATTGAAGGGATAATTGTTTGTTGATCACATTAGATACAAATATAACGAGACCGGTTGCAAAATTCTGGAGGAGTTGGGCTTCAAAAGGGGGTTTGCTAGCTGCGTGCTTAGGAAAAGAAACTGTACTTTTGCAAAAAGTTTTACAATGAATAGTGGGTTAACATGGTGCTGATTTTTTCAGCCTGTAAAATTCCCAAAAACCAGCAATTTAATGGCTACTCTTGGAAAAGGTACTGTTTAAAACTGGTGCACCCTAGAATTTGGTTTTGGGAGCAGTGCATATCATTCTGGTCAACAGTAAGCTCTTGGCGTGTGTAGCTTTTAACCCGCAGATTGAGAATTTGAACCCTATTTTTATGTCTTTGATGAAGTTGCTTTATGCTGCTCGTTCCGGTCGTCTCAGCTTTATGATTGTATCAATAATAGCTTGTGATGAAGGAACCATTAGAATAAAGCCTACTGAAGGGTGTTGGCCAATAGGTGAAACGCATAGTTTAATCAGCTGTAGTTTGAAAATATTTGATCATCGCTGTAAGTACTTTTGCAAGCTAATGTCTTGAGCTTCAGTCCATTGTCTATGTGGCTCTAATTGCTAACTCTCGAAACTTCTGCTGCTTACACAAGATACAGCAACGATAAGACATATAAATCTAGAGTTCATTAAATTGCAAGTGTCTGCTGGGGGCTAATCTGTGATGGATTAGGCTTTCCACTGGGTTGAAGTCCGACCTTTGTCTAATAAGCACTAAAGAAACTGGAGATATCCTTTACATTCTAATGAACGAGTTACTCTTAACAGAGTAAGTTTTTGTGGTGTCTTCATATGAAATGTGTTTGGTACCCGTTGTCATGGAAAATAATTTTGGTATAAAAGTTTGGGGGAAAATGTTTTTATTCTGTTGTGGTTTGGTCCAACTGTAATTACTGCTAGGAATTGGCTTTGAAAACAACTTTGGTCAGTTTAAAAAAATGCTATCCTTTAGGTTGGTTTTGTACTGCGGAAACAATGATCGTTGCATTTAACTGTAAAAATTGGGTTGCTGCTGCTGCGCTTCTTAAAAGCAAACCACATTCATAGCTGACATGATTGGTTTAGTTTTGGTATCCTTGTATCTTATTTTACATTGGTTAGGTTAGAGTTACGAGCTTAATGTGGGAAGTAACGCCATCAGTGGGTGGTGCTAAAGGGCTGTTGTCCATGTGATCTTTCAAAAATATAAATTTCGCCAAGTATCTGTTTGATGGCTGGGAACCCTCTAAAAGAATTCAGAAGTATACAGGATACAGAAATTGCGAGGATATGAAAAAATACATGCGTATTTGACTTTTAGGAAAGCATTGATATGTGTTGGCCCTTTTGCTTCTCGGTTGATTATGATAAGATGTGACAACTCCACGTCATTAACTTGGTTGATTTAGTATTTGCTTTCGTATTAAATGGCTTTTGTTACACCTCTGCCATTCTGCTACAAGTTACATTTGAGTTGAGTCCAAGTTGACACAGCTTTCCATCCTTACGAGGTTGGTGAAATGAGAACAAGATTCTTTAAGAGCTAACCTGGGAGGGTTACTTGCCAGGGGGGGTTCAAATGCTTGCTGGTTAGTATTACAGAAATCAGAGACATGCCGACGCTGATGAACGGTTGCAATGGTACTTAGTTCATTTCCTTAAGGTCGTCATGGGAGAAAGTTCCTGGAAGGAACCTGTTTTGCTGATCTGATCAGTAGTAAGAATATAGTAATAATTTAGCTGCTTCTTGGATGATTATAGTAGTTTGTGAGCACTTTGTTGTTACACTGGGGAGTTACTTTAACATTTGGTTTCTTGGGAATAGTTTTGGTTTACTAGTTTGTATGCTTTAAGAATCGAAAACGGTAACTTGTCGAATCTTTAGTTTCTATCAAATTGTTTACATTTGTTCTGGCTCCAGGACAGTATAAACGATATTGAAACACTGTGCAACCGTAAATACTCGTTTATTTCGACTGGTTTGTTCGTGGTTTGAAACTCACCTTTGTTGCAAGTAGTTGTATTTATTGAGTTTTTATCACCTATTTATACAGCCTAGCTGAAACAATTATGATTGAAAGGACCGAGGAAGATTGTATCAGGACTCTTAATCGAATGATTGGGGAGAACTTTGCTTTGAATCTCGAATGGCTAAGAAGATTGTGCAAATGTCCTCGGTTCCTCTTGGAATTATCGAGGAAGATGGTAACAGATCCTTGGTTGCTTCTTAGAATGGTTGAGGAACTTCGTGTTAGAGAATGTTGTTTTCAACATTGAATGATTAAGAAAGATCATGCGAAAATCCTGGCTTTTTTCTTGCAATAATCGACGAAGATATTATTGGGATCCTTAGCTGCTTTTTTGAATTGTTAAGGAAGATTGTGTTGGAGAATTTTGCTTTCTACATCGAACGATAATTGAAGGTCGCGTGAAAAGCCTTGCTTTTTTCTTGGAATAATCGAGGAAGATGTTAAAGGGATCCTTGTCTGCTTTTTGAATTGTTAAGAAAAAGTATGTTAGAAAATCTTGATTTCAACATCGAATGATGAAGGAAGGTTGTGTGAAAATTCTGACTTTCATTTCGGAATAATCGAGTAAGACTGTGTAGAGATCTGTGTCTGCTTTTTGAATTGTTGAGGAAGATCATTTTTGAGAATTTTGCTTTGAACATCGAATGAGTAAGGAAGATCGTGTGAAGATTCTTACTTCTGAAATGGAAATGTGAGATTGTAACATGGAGCCTTGCTTTAATCAGAGGTTGATTAAGCAGTAGTTGTCGGATATGCTTTATTCGTGGAATTCATTGTGACGGACGTATTGGAGATGCTCGTGCATTAAACACAAGAAGATTGTAAGTGGGAACATGGCTGCCGTCCTGGAGTTCGAAAGAAAGGTTCAGTTGATTGTGGCTTACTAGTATAGTGAAACGGCATGTTTGAGCTGAGGGAAGTTGTTTGGTCACGTGTCAGATGGAGTTGTTGTCAAGCTTTTAATTGTCATACCAGGGATCGTTTACATGAAGAAGAACGTTTTTAGTTTGAGGTAAATTATATTATTCTGTATTTGTCAAAAACTCGTAATTAGACAATTCATTTTCATAATAATCAGTGTAAACTACCAATTAGCATTGATGGACCCCATTCAAAATGACCTGCTTCCAACAGGCGTGATCTGTAAATCTTGTTAAAAGTGAAAAGAGATTATTATTATGGTAACTTCAACATAAATTTTTTTAACGCAGATACAAAACAATAGTTACAGAGCAAAAAAAAGTTAAAGGGACAAGTTAAGAAACCCTTTACTCGTCATTTGATACTTCTTGCATCAAACTAGTATAAGTTTTCTAATTATAATCGGAAATGTTATTCATTAATTCTAATCTATATGCAAGTCTTCTTATATGGGTACACGTGGAACTCTCTAATCAACTTCTTCACACTGTTTTCGGCATCTCCTTCCCTCTTCTGATCTGCATGAAGAAGGCAAGGAGATGCCGAAACGTTAGGTTACAAGACCTACAAGAAGAAAGTACTCGTTGGAAAAGACTGTTAAGGAGAAATTGATAAAGCTCTGATTTTTTTCACGTTAGATTTTCATTTTGACATTATTTATTTTGACCCAAACTCAACTTTTCACCGAAAATGAAGCTTTCTAAACTTCAGTGCGTCCATGACACATTAAAATTGTTCAAGTGACTGATGCAATCCGTTTGTCATACTCATAACTCAATATAGTGATCTCGTTCCCATTTAAGTTCTCTTGGTTCAGCGGTAGAGCTTCCAACTAGTGTACGTATAGTCATGGGTTCAATTCTCATCTGGAGCTCAGTCTTTTTCTGAATTCTTTATCTCCGCATTAATTTATGTATATAAATTTTAAAGCGACAACTAAGCTTCCTCTCTCGATTAACTTATAGCAAATACCTTGTACTAACAAAGCAGTTAATTTCGCTTATTTTCATCAATTTGTAAGCAGCATATGGTGCTAAATAATTTCAAAATCAAAAACATTGCATCTTATTGACCGGCAGGTAAAAGAAGACTGCGTTCTGTGGTTAGTGAGAGATGGTGAGTATCGGCGAATCTTTGCGACGTCATTGTTTACAATCTGCTTCATTAGCATTCAAATTTAGGTAGCGAACGAACAAAGGTAAATAAGATTTGACTTTAAAACTTGAGAAAGCTTGTCGAGCTAACAAAGAGAATTTTTGACTTTATGCAAGCAGTTTCTAAAAAAGATATCGCGGATCCAATATTTGGATTATGTTTTTTCAGAACAGCTGGGAGCCAAAAACCGTTGATGATTTTTAGTTTATCTGTAAAAACTCCGTTAGATCAGGGGAACAGTGTTTAGCTAATCGCTTTCATATTTTCAGAAGAAGTTTATTTTACCAAAGACTCTCAATAAAAAGTGTTTCAGTTTTGTTTTTGTAACCATATTAAGAAACTGGTGCACATATGCTATTGAAGGAAAAGTTGTAAACAAATATCCGCCAATAGGAGACACAAGGTGAAAACTTTGTAACGTCACATTAACACTGCACAACATAACGTTTTACTGAAGGGAATTTTCAGGTGCTTAATACGAAGGGAAGGGATATTTGCTCGTTTTGTCGAATTTCTAGACCCGAACCACATTGTAATGCAGACGGGGGCACCGCCATCTCCCCTATTTTTTGTAAAATATATTTCTTGATGCCTTTAGATTTTTAATGAGCCCCATTTCATATGCTATTTTTAATGTCTAAATGACTAAACAAAAATATTCGGGCGCTAGTTTTTCTATTCCAGAAGACATGGTCGACACTGTTGTTAAGACCTACAAGGTCCAAGGTTTATCTCCTGTCTCTTCCAAGATTTAAAATTTTTGTTGACCTCGGTATTCTTCGCCAAATATGACTCCACTTTGCATCATTACAAAGTTTTTAAAGGAATCCTCCACTATCCAAACCTTTTAGTCTAAAATGTTACTTTTCCTTAAATTGGAAGCATCTTTATAGCTTGCATTGACTTTGTATATAGCTCTTCGAGCAATTTTGTTTCCTATTTTGCCACGCGCCGTGGATGGATGCGCCATCAACGTGACTGCATGTCCAGTCTCCCACATTTGACAATTGAACGAGTGGGCCTGGTATCCCAGCCAAGTTATGTCTTTTTCACCGCGCGTTTTCAGTAGTTATTTTGATTGATACTTGTATTAGATAGACA
The DNA here is from genome assembly GCA_024336925.2 of Zoanthus solanderi. Lineage (NCBI taxonomy): Eukaryota > Metazoa > Cnidaria > Anthozoa > Zoantharia > Zoanthidae > Zoanthus > Zoanthus solanderi. The sequence goes on from JANCMA020007512.1 coordinate 7,649, forward strand.
TAAAACACTAATTAAGCTTATGTAAAATTTTGTAAAAAGCGGGACAAAATAAATGTAAAAGTTTCCGAACGTTTTCAGTTTAAAAACCATCCTTAGGCAAAGACACTGTCCAAGGAAGTTACTGAAAAAACCATCGACTTTTATCAAAATCCAAAAAATGAACCTTTAACTCCAAGTTTTGAGTTTGAAGAACGAAAAAGAGTGTTCTTTAATTCCCCTTTGCAAGCGAAATGAGGGCGGGCACGGTTGGCGCAGTTGGTAAGATCTCTGCCTTCCGATCACAAGGATCCCGTTCGATTCCGGCTCTGCCAACATTTGAATATATGTGTGACCTTTGTTTCCGCCTAAGCTAACTCGGCTTTCCATCCTTCCGGAGTAGGTAAATGAGTACCAGCGTCTGCTAGGAGCTAACCTGCGATGGATTAGTGTCCCATCCAGGGGGAGTCAAAGACTCTCATCTGCTTAACACTACAGAAATGGCAGATAAGCGCCGGCTCCATGGGCCACCTGGCTCGTAAAGGATATAGATTTTTTAACTTTTAGCAAGCCAAATGAAAAACCAGCCTCCAGCTTCATTAAAAAATTCAAAAGCTTACTAACAATCTTTTATTTTTAAAATACAATTTCAAACTCTATTTTTAAAGTTAAGAATAATAACAACCATTTATCGCGGTTAATATTCAACGGCATTTAATATAGAGGATCTAATGCCATTGAACGAGTCAGCCGATCCAAGAGGCGACTGTGGCAAGGCAGCAGCTCATAGAGCCGTGTGTTCGCGGGGTACAACATCCATCCAGGGGGAAAAAATCCCGATTTCAGCGTATTATAAAAACTTGACTTAACAATATTTATTGTTCAAGAGCCCAATCATAGGAGCGAATTGTCTATCAGTTACTTCCATTTCAGCCAATCAAAACTTCATTTGTTTAGGATCAGAGCCAATGAGAGGGCCTGTTCTTTGTGCTTGCACAACTTTTCTTTCATCCTCGTTTTTTGTCTTGCTAGTTGGCACCTAATGATAGCTACTACTAGTTATACCGGCAAAACAAGCAGAAAAAAAAATTCAAATTAAAAAAAAAACTTGATAAAACCTGAGTTAAATAAACAAAGTACGAGCCCTTTTAATTTTGTTTTTTTTTGTTCCTCGTGGGAGTTACCTAAAACTTTTAAGGAACGCTCGACGGAAGACTTTTATCCGTTAGAAATATTTTTACTGAAGAGGCTTGAAAATGTACGTCTATTTTTTTGCTTTAATACAGGTTAAAGATACTTAATTGTTTTAAGCGGAATATTAAATTAGTGGTTGAATACGAGGGCTTCATCTTCGTGTGTAAAAAGCTAGTCCTTAATATCTGTTAGGTACTGATTGACTTTAACGATAAACAGAACAAAAGAACAAAGTATTTGATGGAAAGACAGTGTGGATCAGAACTTCATAGGTTTTGTCAAGAAAACAAAGTTATCCGCTCACACCTATGCGTGAAAGGTTGGATATTGTTACTGAAAAGTTAAGTTTATCGTTAAGAAAGTTTTAACCGAAATAACAGTTTATCTTTTTTGTCACAATTTGTTTTATTTCGTTTTTATTCCATTTCATTCAGTTTTTGGCATAATTGTGATTATCTTACCTAATCGTTCAGGCGTAGCGCTCACATCATCAAAGTGATATCCAATCACAGCGCGTGATTAGTATTTTCAGCCAGTCATGTTTGTTTCTACTTGACTTGTCATTCACGAAAGTTTTGTGCCACACTCGTCTCCGGTTGAGTAATTTTAGCTGTCAACAAACATTTCTTTGTGTTCAACCGAGAGTTTTACCCGGTAAGTTGATTTGTAATTTTTTTAGCCTAAAGAGTTTATTGTTTCGCCACAGTAGTTTATAACAGCATATTTTTAAAGCGTTTTGAAAAAGCATGATACATTTTGAACATTTTGAAAACTTCATTTTATCAAAATTGTAAGTTATTGTTTTTCGAAAGTAATTGTTTAGAAACAGTACCAGCTGTAAGTTAACTCTCGGATAGCCATCATTCTTTCGTAAAAAAAAGAATAATTGTTTTATTTTGTGTAGAGAGAAGTATTTGAAAGTTTTTAGTATTTTGTAATTTTATTGCGCTTGTCTCGTAGGACGTTTCCAGATTTACGAATAAAACAGTGCATGAAAGTGAATTATATCGAGCATTCATCAACACTGGTGAATAGTAGCGGAAATGATTACACTTTTGAACGCTATGTAATTTTATTTTACAAAAACTTAACTAAGCTTTCGGCTCAACTTGAACCTTGATGCATAGTCACAGACCACTGCAGTCACGTGCTTTATAATTTCGTGACTGTAGTACGCTTCAAATATTCTTATAGCGCCATATTTGGGACAAACTACTGTAGTCACTCAATCTTAAAGCACGTGACTTCGGTAGTTTGTGACTCCTTTACTGTGAACAAAGCTAAAGTTGAGCCGAAACTGGCGAAAGCTCAGTCTAGTTTTGTAGAATAATTAATACATGGTGTTCAGAAGTTTTATCTTTTTAGCTAGCTATGAAATTCAATTTCTTGAAAGCTTCCATTAGCATTATGTTTTCTGACTATAAGTAATCATAGATCAGTGAAGTGCATTCGATTTTTAATAACTCGTAAGAAGCTGAGAACAAACATTTTTCAACTGAAGTACAGAAGCTTTAACTCTGCTATTTGCAAAAGAATTTTTATCATTTGAAAAAGGACCATTTCTTACGATAAAAACTTGCAATCAGTGGTCAGATTGTAAGTCCGTTTCAGTACAAAGATAGCTGGGGCTGCCTGTGTATAAACAAGCTTTATTGTTCCCTGTAAAGTAGAAGCGAAACGCTTGTGGGATGTGGCTGGAATATAGAATATAACTGTGTTGCACATTGTCCCCAGTTCGATTCTTACCTGCTCCACTCGACCTTTTTTGAGGGTCCTGAAGGGTACCAATCCCATTTCCCAGCTCATATTTTTTCCAAATCCCACTTTGCAATTCTCAAATCCATTACCATTTTTGATTTTTAATATTTTTTTCCCAGTCCCAGTGTCAAAAATCCCAGTCCCAGTGGCCAGAACCCCATTTTCCCAGGCCAAAAACCTACCAATTCCAATTCCCATTTTACCCCTTCAGGACCCTGTTTTTTGCTCACTATTAGTCATCCTCCGAAAAAGAGTAGGTCCTTCATATATGGTACATGATATTGGAGGATACTTATGATAACATTACAGTTGATCATATACAATGTTATTACAAGTATGCTCCACCATCATGTACCATATATGAAGGACCTACCCTCAAAAGCGCACGGCATCAAGCCTGAGCCCGCGAACAAAGGCAAGATTAGTATGCATTCTTCGTCGCAGTTTTGGTTGTTTATCTAGTAGTAGTTAGAAGTTAAATCGGCTTTACTCCTGTTTTATAAATTTTATGACAGTTTGAGGTCAATTAACCTTAATTAGATTCTTGGGACCAATCGGCTCAAGTGTTATGTATTGTAGCGATCATTATGAACAAGTGTTTGTAGTGTTTTCCTATTTCGGCTCGTTTAATTTACATAATAAACTTGTAGAAGGATTTGCCTGGGCTCGGATACATTATAATGAACCATAAATTCTTAGTAATATTTTCATTACGGTATATATCGGGTTCATATTATCAGGGGAAATTTACAATGAGCCATACATTTTTTGTAAAACTTCCATTACATCACAGGAACGGTATTTAACATCTCGTTCTCATATTATCAGGGGAAATTTATGAGCCATACATTCTTTGTAAACCTTTCCATTACATCACAGGATCGGAACAGTTATTAATATATCGGGATCATATCATTAGGGGAACCTTATGAACCATACATTCATTATAAAACCTGCATTACATCACAGAAAAAGGAATTTAACATTTTGGGTTCATATTATCAGGGGAATCTTGTAATAAGTTGTACTTCTTTCTTAAACGTTATTTTATATGAGGAACAGTATGAAATATCAGTTCAGGTTCCTATTATCAGGGAAACGTCTGTATTAAGCACCTGAGAATAAGTAACGTTTTTTGATCACGTGGTGAACAGTTGCAAGTTAAGATGACGTTACAAAGTGTGACCACATTTAACGCAACCGCTCTTACTTTGTAAATATTCGAGGTTTGAAAAATAAAACATAAAAGAATAATCTGGTTTGGTTCTTTATCTAATTTAAATAAATTTCATGTTTTCTTTGACAGCCGACATTAGGCTGCGTTGGTTGGAAGAAATTCATAATATCTTTATATAGCGTTTCCGCATGTATTTTTTCTTCTCTTTAAATGGTCAATTTTAAGGATATAAAAAAATGACCGTAATATTGTGACCAGCCCCAAAAAGTCTCTCTTGGTGTTTTTTTTTTTTTTTTTTTTTAAGCGTTATTATTTTTGTGTTTTTTTCGTCGTGACTGTCTTTGAAACATTAGTGTTATGCACGTCTTGGAAAAATTTGCCTTCATTTATGTTCTGCTTAAAAACTCTTGGCGATTCAATACGGATTACTTGACAGTTAGATTTATTATTATTTGACATATTCGAGAATCGGTGCTAAAACACCAAGTTTTACCTTTCAAAGTAGTTCGAGCTTAAATGTTCTAGCATATCACAAAACTTTTTTGTTTTTAAGTTGATAAAAAGTTGTAGCTTATTCTATAACATAATAAATAATTTACCGTGCGAACTTTGCACGAACGCAAAAGTAGGACTGAGTTTTTTTAACAACTTAATAAGCTCATTTATCATTGAAATAGGGGCGTCGTTAGCCGGTCATATTTTTTTAAGGGTTAGTCTTCCGTGCTCGACATTTACCGGCCCTTACCAGAAGCTTCCTGCCCTCTAAATATATAAATTGTGTAAAAGGAAGTGAATGTAAAAAACTATATTCAGCACCTGAAATCGCCCACTTTGTTGAATTTTCATAAGAAGTAAATCATATGTCAGTTGTTAGATCATATTCTTATGATTCTCGTAGTTTTCAAGGGTTATTTGGAGTAGTTATGAAGTTTATTCGGAAAAAAATTTATCCCAATACTGCCGTCGCTTCATCTTGTGTTTGCACAATGAAAATAGCAACTTCTCGCCATAAAAATATAAGCACCTGCCTTTCGGTTGATTTTATTTTAGTTGAAATATATCTATCTAAGAAAACACTTTATACATGGTAAAAGTAGGAAAAAAGTTATTTTTATTATATTAATCGAATCGGTAAAAATCGAATTTATAAATACGAAATAATAGTCTTCTCCCAAGGATACGAAATTTATTTTTTATGTCCCTAATTACGCAAGAGGCGTTTTCTCGATTACTTTTTTCACAAACTTGTCAAAATGCTATTGAAAAACGACCGCAAACAAAGTGACGTGTGGCCAGTATTCGAACCTCATTGCAAACAATCGCCAACAGAAAGTGAATTTCTACTGTCGCCGGCTTTCTTTGATAAATTGTATGAGCAGACAAAAGAAAAACGAGTAATTAAGTCCGAGTGTTTCAGAGGAGAGTTTTTGTCAATCGAGAGTTGTATCAAGTTTCCTTTAATCGTGCTGTTCTCGCGTAAATATTTTATCAGGAAGGATAACCCGACATCTTATTTGCAACCTCAGTGGGATAATGACGTCGTAATTTGATTTTTTTTTCTTTTAAAAAACTAGCTTGCATTGAAATTCTCGTTTTATATACTATTATTGCATACTGCGTCATAAATCAAAACAAGATAAAGAAGATTTGCGAAAAAAACCGGCCCAAGTTTTCAAAGGAAAAGAACTCGAATTAGAGGAAGAAGCACTAAAAAAGTTGGGGAAACGCGTTTTAAAAATGCTTTGACTGTAACCGGCCAAGAGATGTAGAATTCATTTGAAATTGCTAGTGCACAATCTTCAAGTCAACAGCATGAACTCTAGCAGCAAAAATGGCGTTCAGTTCCTAGCCTTAGAGTTCAGCGAGAGACAGAAAAGTACTGTTGTGTTTGAAACGGGGATTTCCGCTATTTTGTGTATCCTTGGAGTGTTGCTAAACGTGTTCTTTCTTTTTGCTCTGTACCGAACTGTGAAACTTCGAAAAGTCTCCAATGTTTTCGTTTTTGAGTTTGCACTTTGCGACATGTTTTTATCAGCCACGATTTTTCCTTTTGTGATATGGTCGACCCTTCACGGTGGCGTGGTCAGTAGTAATACAGTTTGGTGCCAAATTCAAGCTTACTGGACAACTGCTGTTATCCGTGTCTCCTATCTAACGATCGCCTTGACGGCCCTCAACAGATACATGTGTGTATTGCATCCTCAGTCATGTGATAAATATTTCAGACTGAGGTATACTTTGTATTTCTTGCTCAGTGCGTGGCTGGTCGCTTGCAGTGTTCCATTGTTTAACATCTTAAAAGGCGATTTTTATAAGTTTCACCCAGGGTTGGCAATTTGTGTGGAAGCATATGATGACAAAGAACAGTCTTTGGTAAAAGTGAGCATTTTTCATTTGCTACCTTTTGCCATAGCGTTTTCTTGCTATTCTAGGATATATTGGACTATTCAGAGACAAAGGCGGCGGGTTAGAGTGTATCTGGAGGATTGTCCGCATATTCGTCAGCTTGATTCCAAATATGTTAATCGGTAAAAACTACAACATTTGAGCTGGCAAGCGACACACCAAAAACTGACAAAGTTGAAACACGCGGTTTGCAGGCGGTCCAAAATTGTCAAGAAAACAACAAAACTAGAAAGTCTTCAAGAAAATCAACTCTTTGCAAAATTTCTGCGGAACAAATAAAAATGACAAAAATATTCTTCGTAGTCACAGGTTGTTTTTTCGTTTGCCGTTTGCCAGTGATTTTGGCAGTTATGTTTGATTTAACAAGGCAAAGGATGTTTTTGCCCCGCCAAGTGTATCTGCTGGCCATATATATTGTGGGCGTCAGCTGTGTCGTGATTCCAGTCCTGTTTTGTATGATGACCAACGAACTTCGAAAAGAATGTTTTATAGCACAACTTTATTTACGGAAGTTTGCCTGATGTTAGTTTTATAAATAATGGCAATATTTCGGGTAACTGGTTAAAATTCAGTTGGCTTTCCAAGAAAATGTATTACAGTGGCCGAAAGAATTTTTGGATACATGATAAATTTATGTGCATCAAAAAGGACGTAGCTTCTGTTAAGCCGAGAAGCCAACATTTTTACTATGAATTACCCTATATGCTTGCACAAAGTAAACATTGAAAAGAGCAACTACTTTTGAGATATTTAAAGCCAGTTGTATATTACTCTTTTTTACATAGATATGAGTGTTTTACCGAAAAATAGACAACTCGTATTTTCCATACGAGTGATATTTTCCATATTATCGCTGACGTCATTCCTTTGTTTTTCGTCTTTTTTTTTTTTTTTACTTTCGAAACACTCATATCTATGTAATAAAAAGAAAAGTTGTACACGTTGGTTTGAAGATATGAAGTTTATCTTCTCGTGGGATTTCACTCGTTCGCTGCACTCTCTTGTGATTTTTTTTCCACTCGAAGATAAACTTCGTATCTTCGCGCCACCGTGTAATATCCTCTGTTTGTCCCATTTCTTAAACTGGCTGGAAGGGCGGGCATTGTTGGTACATTTGGTAAGATCTCTGCTTGCCGAAATTTAAATATTTGTGTGACCTCTTCTTGCCTAAGACAATTCAGCTTTCCATATAAAATGCGATGGATTAGAGTCCCGTCCAGGGCTGGGTTGTTCAAAGGTGGGTCAAATTTAACCCTGGGTTAAACAAAAATTACAGCAGCAATTGCTTCTCTATGGAAAAGATTATGATTCTTATACAATACTGTTCAGAATGTGCTTGGTAAATACTTGTAAATCTCCAATTTACAGATCAGATCCATCACTATAAGGCTGGGAACAAAACAATGGGTTAAAAATTTACCCTGGGTTGGAGCTAACCGGCTTTTGAACAACCGGGCCCAGGGGTTAAAGACTCTCATTCACTTAACACTATAGAAACCGGAGATAAGCTTCCGCTCCATTGGCCTACTGGATCGTAAAGGATTTTGCTTCAGTTGGCTGGAAAGCCGTCGCGTATTCTGTGGTATTCTACCCGGCATTCCCGTTATTACTTGCAAAGGACTTGAATAATCGTTCGTTCTAGTCCCAAACGAATCTCTATGAAATGTTGCGATTTGTGTTCTTTATTTTCCGCGCAAGGAATAAATTGGGGAAACCGTTGGATACTGTGGAAAAGCCTACCTGTCACTTGTACTCTTCGTACACGCAGGTGTAAAAAACTGAATATTTTTAAAGTAGACAAATAAGTGAATAGACTAGCCTACCAATACGGTATGAGTCCTGTTGTTATCATACTCTTGACGTATTTTGCACGGTACATTCATGCTTTAATATTTATTGACCATAAATTCAAAAAATTGAAGCCGTCAAATACCAACCATTATATCTCCATAAGACTAAGCTCAACCTGGCTGACAAAAGCGAACTGGTGCGCAGGGGATCCTGGTCACACTTGTGAGTGCAAAAGGTCTACCCAGGGTTCCTGCGCGCCTAGATAAAAAAAAAACAGCTAAATACCCCATGAGAAAACAATTTTGACCCAGAAACAGCAAGCTATGAAACATCGTCGTCATCAATATTATTGTATTATAATATAATAATAATAAACAAACAACACTTCACGTTTATGTTATGAAGACGAACTTTATTATTTCCGTAATATACTTGGCTAAATAGACAATAAAACTGACAAATTGGAATCAATGAAATTTCCCCTTTTCTGCATTAACCAATGAAGAGCCTTGTTTTATTCTGTATCCTCTTCATGAAGCAAAAGGTTCTATTATCAAATTAAGTGTGAAGAAGCCATGCACATCAATTGGCTATTAACCCTTTGCACCTGCTTGCAGTTATAGGCTTTTCGTGGCTACTGCGTCGATAGACGGTAACCACTTTGTTATCACCTGGGTAAGTGAGTATGTTACACCACAACAGGAAGCCTAGTTAAGTCACCAAATATCACAGGAACCCTGCAAATTTTTTGAACTTGCGGTATAGCAGTTTCGATTAAATAATACATTTATTACACTTTGCCGCTTACATTTTCTTCCAATCTTTTAATTTTGATATTGAATGTCTTGATAACATTCAGAAACTAAATGTCAATGTTACAACCTACTAAAATTAGCTTGTAATCGATAGAACGCACAAATAAAACATTCTAAATTGATCAAATGGTTTTCTTAGCTATCTATTATGTACTATAAATTTCTTGGCATTTCAAGTCTACTTGCAGTAGCCACAAGTGCTCAAAAAGTGCTTTTTATGAAAACAGATATCACCCCATTTAAAACATTTTTTGTTGTTATTCGTATTTAATACTACAAACTCATCCTTGGAGTTTTAAAGAAGAAAACTTTGAAACTCTGGTTTATGTTTTTGGTACATTTCAGCAAGAAAAAGAAAGTTCTGGTGAGAGACCTACCAAAAAAAGAAAAGCAAACGAAGGTTTGTTGGCAATTAATATTCTATATTGTACATATTCATAATTAAAGGGTCTAGTGCAAAAACAACATTTAGGTGACTTTGTATAAAATGCTAAATTCTCCCAAGAGCTTTGATGAGATAATAGGAATAATGTAGGGAGAGATGAGAACTTGATCAAATTTCACTTATGTCATTTTTGTGTACTGTATGGAATGCTAAATTCTCACAAAAGGTATGAAGAGATAATTAGCAATTATTCCACAAAATCGAGTCGTACATGAGCTCATAGCCGATGAGGCGCGCAGCGCCGAGTTGGCTATTAGCCATGTACGATGAGATTGAGTGGAATAATTGTTTTATTATATCCACATCCACTGGATTTTGACAACCAGTCTACGATGAAAAAGATAACAAAAGGTCACAAAAACTGTTTATAATTAGCCGTCGTGACGGCTGTAAACAAACCGGCAAATAGCTAGCAACAGAGACAGTAGAGTTTT
>JANCMA020007605.1:0-17644 GCA_024336925.2 Zoanthus solanderi
AGGACAACCAAAGAAGACGTGGAAGACGCAAGTGGAGAAGGAGAGCAAGAATGTTGGTTTGGAGAAGGAGGATGCCATGAATCGAGCGAGATGGAGAGTGGGAGTTGGAGAGATTGCCGTTAGAGTGGGGTAAATCCGGCCACCCCCGTTTACGGGGATAAACCCGGATCAAAACTGGATTGATGATATATAAACTAACGATATAAAACTACGTTTCGTTTTTATCTCGACATAATTAGCCTGATTTCAGATGGGGTATGGGTCCTGGTGAAGGACCCAGGCCCATTCTGAAAATCAGGATAATTGGTTGAAAATGTAATTTCAACAAGAATGGAACGTATACTAAAATATAATAAATATGTATACTAATATGTATACTATATTATATGCAAAATGTAAATATATAAAGAGAGAGTCTTGAATTCTTGTATATCATCTATATTAATTTGATTTATGTTTTTAGTTTACTTGATTTTGTTATTTAGGTTTGAAAAAAAACTGCACGTGCCGATTCTTGCTTGACAAGAATACATTCCAGTCAGTATTCTATTTCTCCTTATTGTGTAATGAGAGGTTCTTGACAATAAAATCTGGATATCAATTTTCTTTCTTAATATGGCTCTAATGAGAATACGATCCTTCATCTTTATGTGTATTACTAAGAATAGTTGCAATTGCCTACAAATGATAGAGGGTCAAGGGGTCCTACCAATTGCACAAATATCTTATACCCCCTGAAAAAAACAGCAAATACTACTAGAGTCCAGTCCTTCTTCATGGCCCATCGGTATCACAACGACGTTGTTATGTTGACGGTACGAGTTCCTACCACTTGTACTTCTTTCATCGGTAAACGTGATAGAAGCACAAGTGATATAAACACGAGCGTCATCTGACGAAAGTTCCTGATTCGAGCAAAATTTTGTAGAAGTTCTCTTCCTTTATTTGCTTTTTTCTTCCATGCATCTATCTAGGTATTAAAAACAAACAACACCTGTTAACAATTTTTTCAAAATCTTGGTTGCCTAATTACCTGCCAGTCTATTTACCTAATTAATACCGAAATTGTATTGCTTGTGGGATGTGGTTGTATTAAAAAACATCAAGCTTAGTTGGCACAAAGTTGCTTTAAGCTCCATCTGATTTTATATCAAGCATTCTACAAATGTGTTCATTACCGGCTCAAAGCTATCGTAAACAACAGTGAGTCTGATTTTGGCAGATATTAAGGGCTGTTCCGGCCTTTTTTGGCCTCAGTAACATGGCATAGTTTATAATTAGGCTACCAATGTGGCCTTAGTGCCCAGTTCAATGGCTTCAAGATAGCGCCAACTATAGCTGATGTTTTGCATTACAGCAACATCCCACAAACATTACGTTTTCATAAATACTAAATTAATCTTCTGTGGAAATCTAAGCCTGAGAACGTATTAACTATGCAATGTTAATCAGGCCTAAAAAAGATGAAACATTTATCCATGATTACTACAATTCAGGCTCATTATTATTTGCAGTAGATTTAAAGGACCGCTACCAACGTGGAATCAATGCCCAATTCAGTGGCTTCAAGATAGCTGCTTGCACATTTGTGCTGTCTATACTTGATTTATGTCTAACTACCGAACTTCCTACCGACATACCTACCAATGTATTCACTTCCCTAATAGAGAATCAAGTTACTTGGTTACTTACCTACCTAGCTTACCAACGATCTACTTACTTATGTACTTACTTCCATCAACCAAACTATCCATCCAGCCATCATTCCAACTATCCAAACATGCATCAATCCATATAGCAATTAATTCATTAACCTAACCATTCAATCCACCTAGTCATCTATCAGTCCACCTATCTATCAATCTGTCCATCTATACAACAACTATCCATCCATTCTACCATTACTACTAAAATTAAATACTCGTATTTAGCAACTGCATGGTGAAAATGATTTTTTCTCGGATTTGATGAGATATTTAAAATAGATTGGTTCTCATTTGCATAATTGGGTTTTGATGCCATTATTTTCTTAAAAATTTAAATCTGATGCTCTAAATTAAGAAAGTTGCTCGACTTAATGTGCTTTTTGAGAGTTTATGTTTGCAGGGCTAAAAACTTTCGCATTTTCCAAAATATTTTAGAATGTAATATAATGCAGCCATGACAGAGGGCAGGAGGCTGCCATCCAAGATGGCCGCCTTTGAAAGCTAACTAGATTTTAGAGGGTTTCCAAAGCCCACCAAACGTTTTGAGGCCTTTTTCTGATAAACTTTTTAATATAAGATATTTTCTAAATATAACCATGAAATTCTCTAATAGCTTACAACTTAATAACCAAAATCTAAAATATGCAAACTAGTAGGTGTGCTTTTTTGCATAACTCATCAAATCCAAGCAAAAATTATTTTCTGTATGCAGTTGATAAAAGCGAGGTATTGACAGCAGTCCCTTCAAAGAAATATGGTAACAGTGTCAAAATGTCAAATATTTTTAAAAATGTCCCTGAGTCACGTGACTCATGCAAAAACCTCTATTGTCATAGCTGTTACATAGTTTTATGTTGCTTTGGATCCACTATTAGTGACTGCCTGTGGTTTGAACTTTGCTTTTTTCGTTTTTTTACCCATTTGGTTTTACACGTTTTCAATTACAAGGCTTCTTCTATTTTTGTGCAAGTTTACTATGTTTGTTATGTTGGGATACCAAGGTAAAGTTGCCAATACTAATCTTCAAAACATGAAAGATAACATGGCGAGAAAAGTGGTTGACATTATGGAACCAACTAACATAAATAGCCCTAAAAACATTACCAAAGTGCTAAGAGTGGCCTTCATAATTTCACATTGGAATATTAACACGGAAACATAACAATGTTTCTTTTCAATGAGTTATATCAGGTACTGTTTGTCATTGGTATACAACATTTGAAAATCAAGTTGAATCAAGGTTTTTCAACTTATAAAAGTTAGGAGCAAATGTTAGGAAGTTTAATACAAAAATTTAAACATTCTTAAACAAAAGTAAAGGGTACGGTGAAACTTTATAATAATTCTAAACTCCATTTTTTACAAAACCATTTGAAAAACCCTTGATTATCAAACCATTTTTCTCTTTGTTATTAATGTTTAATTCAACTATATCTACATGATGTGACTGCTTCTCAAATAAACTGCTCATAATGTAACTCGTTCCATGTATCTCGTGATGAATGTATTGAGTTTTCAAAACTCTCTGTGCATGATAGTGAAAGCAGGTCATGGTTCAAGTTTCAGCTGAGGAAATTTTAAAGATCAGTTCCTCCTTGAAACAAAGTTGAAGCAAACTGCTGCTTCTCTTCTGTACTTAAATTTGTTTATGGGTTTTTCAACGGAGCCTTTCCTAGTTCCTAACTTAGTAGAATTGTTTTCAGCTTTCATATCTCTGGATATGTTTTAAAACTTAGCTTAAAAGCTCGTAAACCACTAAAACTTTACTGAGACTGAATTTTTAATGGTACTGAAATGAAATGGCGGAAAATTAATTTTTATAATGCTGCTTTAAATACAAAAGTTTATGCCGTTTTGCGACCAAATTATTGTATTACCAACACATTGTGACAAGATAACTTTACACGCTGGAAACTAATCAAAATTTTATATATGTTTTACCTTTTTACCAATTTTGATTCAAGCTCGTTACAGATTATTTGTCTTTAACAGAAGCGAGAAAGTACATAAATCCAGGCGCTGCAGATTGATAGAGGTTGATTTGAGCTGTTCAGTGCTAGTGGATTACCCTAGAACTAACACCTTCAACTGCAACTTCGTACATTTCAAGCCATGCGAATCTCCCGCTAGGAGATTGTTGTCTTTGAAGTATGGTTTCGCGTCGCTTGACTCTATAGAACAATAACGCACCATGATCTCTGACAATAAGGTAGCTCTAGAAAACGAAAATAGCATTTATAGACGAGCTCTGTACGGAAGTAGCATTTCATTGTGACAATATGCGAGGGGCTCGTTTGTATTTCGGGAATTGGGAATATTCAAATAAATCTAGGCGGTGTTTCCATCTCCTGTCGCGAGATGTAGAGCAACCCTGGCCAAACACAAAACGATACGTTGGTATACAGGTTCCTAAAACTCTCATTTTAAAAAATTAGATATAATTGACCTCTTTCAATGTGCACTATGACGCATTTTTTAATATATTGATTATTGACAAAACTAGTTAACAGACGCTCAAAGATCGTAAAATAAGTCTTATTACTACCAAATTTTATACAAGAGAGTTATATTATACAACTAATATAATTACTAACACTGATAAAATCACAATATTTCTGTCCGGCTATAAAATATTTTTTTGATATCTCGTGACAGCACTATACATTTACAATTATACTGAACAGGGCTGCAATGTAAACTTTAGTAATCCAGATCATGTTTTTATATTACGATTCCATAAAAATACGAAAGAGAATATGTAATAGCAATCTTGCTGTGTGAAGCTCAATGAATGAAACAACAATAACCATAAAGTTTAAGCGCCAAGCAAAGTCAGTCAGTAAAAACCAAATATAAATGAACATATTTCCAATTATTTAGCCTAATTTTTGAAAGCGTTTAATTAATTAGAAGAAAAACAGAATGAATCTTCATAAAGAGCACGCCATTCAAACACCTTGACAGCAATGAAACTGTTTGAAACACCTAACATGATAAAGATTATTTAATATTTCCAAAAAAAGGCACTAATATTCCAATTTTTAATTAAACTAATAGCATTGAAAAGGCGGACTCAACTGAGAGTCTTTGTTCTTGAGTGATTACAAAATAGCCCAAATCTGGCTGTATTGAAAAGTGGGTAAATGTCGGAACGTGAACAAAGAAAACTGAAAGAAAGGCTTCTCTGGTATATATGGGGTCCATGCTAAGCTCTCGTTTCGTTGGAGTCAAAACATGTACCCATATTGATCAACCAATATATTCTATTAAAAGTAAGAACAGCTACTAAAGGAATGTTTGTGATGCAAGAGTAGAAACATTTTTATTATCAAAATTCATATTTTGGAATGCTTAACAAACAAAATTTTACCTTGGCCTTCGGTTTTTAACTGTAGACGTCTTGCCGCTTTTTATCCTTTCCAGTTTCTAAGTCGAAACTGACTGAAACCAACAACTGGTTTTGAAACAAAATACTGTATCCTGTTAGATATTGATGAGCATTTTAAATTCAGTTATTAAAATTTTGTTGTGGTTATTTTGTAATCATAAATCTCAAGGCAGGGGTTTTGTGATCTCTTTGATCCAATTCAATTTAGCCCGAGGGAAGCGGTTTAGCAGCACTCCCACATAATGCACGCACTTTGCCATTCATTGTGTCGGGCAATAAATAAAAACTAAATGTGCTTTGGTCAAAGTATTGTTGCTGGGCCATTTTAATCTGCCTAAAGATTAGGGATAATAAAATATATCAAAAAGAAGTCAGTATATATCTTTCGGTAATATAAAGATTCACTCAAGAAGTTGGCGTAGCGTGCACGCTGAAATGAGCAGCAAGTCTAAACTCACTCCTGTGTGAGCTGTTGTTCTGTCATGATAACTGAAAAAAAAATAAAATGAAAGAATTGATTTTCCAAAACTCACTTTTGAATAGGAATTTGATAACACAGATCATTCTGTGGTATAAACTATTTTTGAAATCTCGAGCTTTCACCAGGTTGATACGGAGACACTACTGAAAAACCAAACGGTCAGAAATAATTTGTTTGAAAGAGCTATTAACTGCCGGAGACAGGTCAAGAGGCCATTCGGCTTTGCATGTGCCGGCACAGTCAAAGAATAGTGCAGTCATATGTCTTTTGAAAACAATTTATATCTGTTGTTACCGAGGTTGCTACTTGCTAGCTAAATAAGATACGATAATGTGCCCAGTTTAAAACAAAATGTTCTCTTTCGGTGGTGTTAGCAATTGCTTTAAATATTTTAAATGAGAACTTGTGAAAACCAAGA
The DNA here is from genome assembly GCA_024336925.2 of Zoanthus solanderi. Classification (NCBI taxonomy): domain Eukaryota; kingdom Metazoa; phylum Cnidaria; class Anthozoa; order Zoantharia; family Zoanthidae; genus Zoanthus; species Zoanthus solanderi. Next base: position 5,994 of record JANCMA020007605.1, read on the forward strand.
ACATTGAGCAGAAAATGCTCCAGTATGTCTAAATCAAAAATCAAAACCCAAAGTATGGAACTCTGATCTCACCAAATGACTGATAGGGTTTTTCTAGTATAAAGATATTAGGGATTCCATTTTTCTCCCAATTGTGATTACGCCCAATATTATATAATGATTTATTGTACTTTTATAATCAAAGAAAGTGTTTTAATACTCAAGCTGAATGAGTTATTCTGATTGTATTTCAGAATATAGATAATATAAATCCTTCTTTTCTAATCCCCAATTAGATTGTCGGCAAAGTAAATTCAAAGCCAAACGACGTTCCATATAAGGGAACGAAATGTTCCCCAACAATATGTTCGAAGTCTGTTTTCACCATTCTTAAACTTTAATCTAGAATAGAAAAAATAAAGAAAACTAATATAATACTAAGACCAGAATATGAGCGAGAAAATCTTAGGGTAAGACAAAGCTAAATAGTTTTTTTTTTCATGTTGACATTCTTGCTCAATGGCAATCCATGCGGTATTATATACCCCGCTACCTGCATGTTAAACATGATTTTATCAGTTTATGGAAAGATATGCTCCAGCTAGCACAAGGAAAAAAAATGCTATCTTTCTGTAAAACAGAAAGTGTAAACTAAAGGAAACAGAATATTGCCATAACGTAACACAAGGTTGTTAGCCTCGTGACTCAACGCCCCTGTTTACATAAACTACGAGCTAAGACCACCATTTTGAATTCACTAATTTGTAAATGGTTTTTCGTTTCCAAGTACTGAGTAAAACGTGGTGTACTGTCTGTGAAAGCACCGAAACCCTTTCATCTGCACTCCTTTACTAGATTAAAGTAAAAAACGTCATTGAAAGACATTTTATAGTAAAGAAAAACCTGGAAGTTATATGCAAACGGAGGTAAAAGAAGGGCCGGTTATATGATTAACACGTTTTTGAACGAGTGTTGAGAAAAATCGAGAACTGAAATTGTCTATAATTTTCTTTTTCAATGTTCTAACTGAAATAAAAGACTTTGCATGTTATAAGGAATAAAGTGTGCCATCATCAAATGTAATAAACAATGAACTTCGAGTATGAAAGATATCTCGGCATAACGATTCGAAAACTCTGTGGACTGAACAGAATCAGTCAAACTGATGAAATAAAACAAACATTATCTACATTTTCTTCCTTTTTAGAAAAAAGTACTTGTTTTTCAGCAGAAGTTTGAAATTTACATTTAAAATGCATAAAACAATTGACATTATTAAAACTTGAAACTGACAAGAAGTAGCGATACATCTATACAAGAAATTGAAATGTTCATCTATTGAAACTGACGACTTTTATCACTTTTGCTTTGAAGAGTTTGAAGAATTTGAAGAAACTCCACATATTTAGTATGATTTTAGGGACGAAAAATTAAACTTCCTTTTGTTCTGTAACTAAAATAAGTCTGTTAAACGCCGTCAATATAGCTATCACACATATGAACACTTACCCGCTGCTCAAATTGGCCCACCAGCAATATATTCTGAGTTTTGGTTCGGTTTCGACGGTTCATTTTGCGAGTATGCTTGTGTTTCCGTTTGAAAATGATTACAAAACTCCCGAAATTTAACTTCTGGAATCGATAGTTATCGAATCTGTGAATACAAGGTGTATTTTTTTTTCATATTCGATTTTCCGTTGCGATGAAAATCGGGCGCCTTATAGCAACATTTCACCAGTACCTCTGAGGTCAAACTTGAATTTCAGAAACAAATGGAAGATTTGTAACTTGCCTTTACCCAGAGCTAGGAAAGTTTTTGTGTTAAAGATTTTTAGCGTGAGTTGTAGATTATTGTATCTGTTTCATTTTCTGGTTGAAGCAACAAACTACTTAAGTTATCCAATCGCAAAGCGAGTCAGCCCCGAAGCGCTACAAGCCAAAAATAGCTCGCACGCATGGTCCGTCACGAATTCCTTTGCCTTACCAAGTAAAAAGCTATTGTATTTGAGTATTACTGCAAAACATTTACAAAACGCATCAATAATAAAATTTTATCAAGAAAGGTTGAGAAATTTTCATTATTCACTGTTGATATCGGTTAAAAGTTTCTCGTGACTGTTTTACCAAATTTAATTCTACTTCAAACCACCTGACATTGACCAACGCTCCTCCAATCAGCGTTAGTGGAACATAAGGTCACGACACTTCAAGTTGATCTGAGTATTAAAAGAATGCAAACGACGCCCGTTCGTCTTTGCCTAATATCCGATTTTGGTTATACAGTTAATGTATAAGTCTTTAATTTTCAAAGATCATTCCAATTTTATCGGGAAACTTACTATTTTGAAAAGATGCGGTTGACACCTCAAAATTTATTCATTACTGAATAAGTGAATTTATTATTAGCTAGAAAAAAGTAAATATCATTTAAGACAAACTTCCGCAATTTACAAAACTGATTCAGTTGAGTAAATATTAATGCAAACCAGCTACAAACTTGAAATATATCGATTTTCTAACTCTTTTCAATGGTGATCAGCCAGTAAATGATTTCAACCGCATTTTTGCCTTTCCAAAAAGCTATATTTCAGTACCCGTTGGGGCATCTCTCCACTTTCCAGGTTTCCGTGCAGGTCTAAAGGCAGATCCACTTGCGGTAATGAGTTATCAGAACTTTGTTTTCACTAGTAAATATTCGAAAAGGGCAATTTTCCCCACATTTCAAAGCTTCCTGTTTGGGCTAAATTGTCATATGATGAAAAAGATGCTTGTCTTCGACTTTGGTTTGTTTTATAAACAAATGATTTTCTTTGAAATCACAATATGGTAGTGATTTTGGTCGAACTTATTAAAAATAAAAGTTTTATGTGGATTTGAAATACTAATAGTAATAAGTATAAAAACTTGGAAATTCTGTTTTTCATGTGATTGAAGTTTACTAGGCCCCCATATTTTCTTTATTTTTATGATATAAAAATTTATAAAATTTTGCAAGACATAGAGTTGTAAAATGGAATAAAAGTCTTGCCATCAGAAAGTAAAAAGCAAAACTTATCGAGTTGTTTACTGATCGTTTCGAAACCTGATAAAAACATGTCATATGTATTGATGAAAATTAGACAGCTTTTCCTCTGTAAACCGAATGACCAAACACGGGTTTTCATTTCACTAAAAACTGTTTTTTTTTTCTTAATTTCTGTCTGTACTTTAGAGAGTACACTATGCTTCTTTATGGAAACACTTTTTTTAAGACTTGGGTTGCGTGTTCAAAACTTCCTTTTCGGTATTAGAATGTGTTTTTTTGGGTTGACACAAAATCGTTTTGCACGCAATCTGGTACAAGTCACGTACGTTCATGATCACGTGCCTCACAAATCAGTAAACCATTTGCGCGTGCGCGGCGGCGGACAAGTTTGTACAAGCGAAAGTAGTGGTTGTGCAGTGTGGTGAGAAATACAAATCAGAAATAAACTAAGGTAATTCTGTCACTGCTACTCGTTTATTGTTGGTCGTAGAAAAAACATTTTCCAGAAGTAATGATTTCTTAAAAAGTTGTTGTTTAGTTTTTTTGAGTAAATATGGATATATTGAGCCAGCAGTTAGCAGGACATATACCCGATATTCTATCTATAAGAACCAAGTTAAGTGACCTGTTCCCTACGTGAGTTCCTGTAGCTCAGTGGGTTAGAGCGTCTGACCGGTTAGCAGAAGGTCATGGGTTCGATTCCCGTTAGGGACTCAGAAGTTTTTTCTTCTGAGAAAAGAAGCTTGTGTCAACACGAACATTTCTTCTATCTACATCTACATCTAGTGCCGCAATATCCCTAGGGGACATAACACGGGTGGTCGGTCTGGAACTGGATATTTTTGAAAGTTTTAGTGTCATTTATATCTAAGATTACGGGTTCTAGATTGTTCCAGTCTTGGATAGTACTGGGCCAAAAACTGTATTTATATGCATCACAGTTAGTGTGTAAGGGTAGAAATTTTAGCGGGTGAGATCGCCTAGTTTTCAATGTAGGTTTGTGCTCAATGTACAACAGGATGTTAACCGCTGCCTCGTTGTGCAGTGTCTTGTGTAGTAAAGTTAGCCTTGCGACTTTCCTTCTGTATTGGAGTGACTGCCATAATTTGTTCGTATTTCTGTTAGCGGTTTGAAATGATGAGAAATCAAAACAAACAGACAAAGCACTGAATGCTGATTTTAAGGAATACGAGTATCATTTGGGACCATAGTAGCTACTATAATAATATTAATAAATGAGAAACGGTGCTTCTGTGTTTTTACTCTGCACAGTGCGAACGTAAAATTAATTACAAGATTCAGTAAAGTTTCAACTAGAAACATTTTCACTTTTTTCCAGCCTCAGCCTGAGCTTGTTCTTAAATTGTTCTTAATTTTCGGCCAATCTAAGCCTTATTGTTCTTATAAAGTTGTTCTTATAAAAAAAAGCGTGTAATATCCACTATCTACAGTTACACTCGGCCTCAAGCTCCCAGCCCTGATGCATCATATGCGGCATAAATGAATAACCTAACTGTATGCACAGTGCTCACATTGTACAATGCATGACATGTGTGCTTAACGTATGACATAGTTTGTGTGACGTATATGGTGCATCCACCCTATTATTGGCTGCTGCCACCATTGACATTGTGGCCTTTGTACCCATTGGCACCCAGGGGTACTTCCATATATTGATCTATATGGGTATATGATTAATCTCAAATAAGAGTTTTCTCAACTTGTGTGTACATCAGCAGTTCAAATTTGATAATTCTCTGTATATAGTTCATGCCAAGCAATTTGTTTTGACCATTGAATTTCCTAAGGGCTGCCATCTTAAAATGTGATGTGTGTGCATTGTAGTGCCAGTCTTAACAGTTCTTGATAAAAACAATAGCTATGAATGAGTGGGGTCTGACACTGCAATGTAACTATGTCACATTTCAAGATGGCAGCCCGCAGAAACCTCAGTGATAAAAACAATAGCTTGGCGTGAACTATATACAGAGAATTATCATATTTCAGCTGCTGATATAGATACAAGTTGAGGAAAACTCTTATTTAAGATTAACATTATTGGACAGTCAAGGTTCCCTTTAAAATACATTTGCTGATTGGCCTATTTTTATCTATTTCCTGGTACACGCAGACAGCAAGATTATTCATTGCCCCATTTGTTTGCTTCACAGTTGATGCTAGTTTAGAACAGAGTATCAAAAATCAAGCCATTTCTAGTCTAGAATAGTGTCAGGGTTTGTGAAGGTCCACTGGCACACCCACCTGTTCTAGATGTAGGTATACTTCCAAGCTTCCTTTTTTCATTAACTTTGTATCCCTCCTTATTAGTTTGGCACATGCATGTAGAGATCATTTCATCTGATAGTTTGATATGTGAAGACAAACTTTCTTATTTGGTAAATTTTAACAGAGACAAAAATGATTCCTAAAAATGCCAATTAAAACTGTACTGCAGAGTAATTAATATTTTTCATTCAAAACTTGCTAAAAGTAGGCATCTGACAAAATTTTACATTGTCAGAGTTACACCCCTTTCATGACCAACTTGCTAATGAAGACCTCTCAAACTTGAAAATTAACTATAATGCAGGCCATGATTTCTGCCTAGTAAATGAACAAAAATACTTTTCCTTTGACTCGAGTTTCAATAATGGAGGTATTGACATATAGAAGTGTCCTTATGTTTTTGTCTGAATTACATTTTGGAGTGTTATTTTAATAGCAGTTGTCTCAACATAGTTTTACGGTATTAAGAAATTTTCAGACCTATACCAAATCATTTGCCACACCAGTTATAAACTTGTCACACAAATGATACAAATTTTATCTTTAAGTTTTCAAGTTGAAGTCTTGGTCATAAGATATCAATTTGAACACAAGCAGACTAAATTTGTATCCACAAGCAGACAGTCATTTCCCACTGTAATTGGCATTAGCTGTTGTGGTCACCCTGCCTTATTCTTTTTTGCATATAATTGTGACTTCATACGTTTAATCTTGTACATTTATTATGTTATTAATTCATTGTATTGTCATTTAGTTTATTTCTAAGGTGAAGCTTAATAAATAAATAAATGTTATATTCTGTTTATTATATAGACACCAATCAAATACCAGGACAGTGGTATGCCGTAATGGTAATTTCCTATTGGCTAGATCTTCACATTGTGAAAGTTAAAAATGGTATCTTCACTGGAAACCAAGTTTTCGTCACTGGAGAAATCCTGGTATTTCATTGGTGTCTATATGTTTTTTTTCCAATTCCTTATAGAAGAAACCAATATTTTGGCCAGACTTATCATATTCCCTACACATAATCTTAAAAACCATACAAAAAGTTTATTTAAGTCAATGGCACTGGGAGTTTTTGTCTGTGGGGAGAGAAACTCTGCACACCTTTACAGGGGTCTTCCACAACAGAGAGGGTTTCTAGTTGGACGTTTTGTTTTCACTCAAACACAAAAGGTTGCCTCTAAGACCTTTAAGGAAAAAAACCACACTGATGCTTTTTGCTTTAAGTTGTCATGATTTATTATTTATAAACACCTTGTTTAGTTTTCCTGGCAGGGGCAACTGCCCCCCCCCTCCCCCTGCAATCTTTAGACCTGTAATTTAGTAGTAGAATAAATAATACAGAGAACCAGACTGTTTATGTACTAATTAACTGAATAAGTAGTTACAATGTTTGTGTTTGGAGAAAAATCCAATTTTAATTGGTAGCATCCAGTATAAGGAAGGTCATTTGGAAGACAAGGTTGATGGAAAGACATTGTGAAGATAGATATGGGAAACTAAATCTAGAAGAGGAGGATGGCCTGAGCAGGACTTGTCGGTGGTAACATACCAGAGCAGTCAATCCCAGTTAGTTAAGGCACTGGAAAAGAGGAAATCAGAATAACTGAGATTCCTGCCGGTACCTTCAAATCCACAATTTTTCAGGCAAAATTAACCATTGAAGTTTCCAGTCCCACACTTTGGAAGAGATAAGTGCTTACAGTAAGTCCAGGGGGAGTTAATACAGAACTCTCAAGTTGGGACTTTTTCAAGGCATTACATAGTTGCTTTGAAAGTTTTTTTGGTTGGATAAAAAAACAAAACAAACAAAGAATAAACTTTACCCCAACCCTACAATGGAACTCCAAGTTAACAAGAACTAGTAAAATAACAGTTAGAGGAGCGTGTACTTCTTGACTTTTTCAGAGTAAGATTTTCTTCCAATGCAAGTGCTTATTCTCTAAAAACCATCTTCTGAAATCTGCATTTTTGCACTTTAAAGAAAATTAAAAATCTATACAACTTCAATGAAATCTTTCAACAAAGTTGAGAGGTCTGGACTCCCCAGCTGCTTTCTTTCTATTTGTCAGTTTGTCAAGGCATGCTGAGTTTGAGCAAATCTAAGTACTCCCAATTTCAATCAATTCCAATTTTGAACCGGGTTTATCCCCATAAAAGGGGGTGGTCAGATTTACCCCACTCTGGCAGCAATCTCTCCAACTCCCACTCTCCATCTTGCTCGATTCAATGCATCCTTCAAACTAACACTACTGCTCTCCTTCTCCACTTGCATTTTCCATGTCTTCCTCAGTCGTCCTCACTTCCTCTTTCCCTTCACTTCAAACTCCAATGCTTTTTGAGAAAAATACCTTTACAACTGAACAATTTATTTTCAAATACCAATGGATTTAGCATCAATGGCAATTATTTTTACAATTTTTTAAATGTATAATGCATGATTGATTTACAACTGAACAATAACAAACACTTGAATTATATATGCACAACATTTTCATCCGAATGAAAATTCTCAAATCAGAAAGTGAGACAAAGTAAGTCACAGATGTTTAAAACTTTAAATTGGTTGAAATTTCAAAGTTCAAATTTATTAAATTTTATGAACATTAATGCATATTAGATGAATTTTCATTTCAAGGTATAAGCAAAATGAATTGAAACTTTTTGAATTTCAGTTAGGATGATTTATGCCAAAGATTCTACAGTTCAAAACAAAAAATATATAATTACAGTCAAACCTTGATTATCCAGACCTTGATTACCCGGACTATTTGATTATCGGGACTTTTCCCTGGTCCCGTTTTTCATGAATATTAATTAGTTGTTATACTGAAAACTTGAAGTTGTAAATAGACCGATTAAATCCTTTTAAAAGACTGTTGAAACAGCATAATTTATTAACTTTGTTCGAAAGTAGGACGAGAAGTTTTTGAAGCAAACAAGTATTCTTGAACATTTTAGAGTGTTATGAACATCTGAACAAAAAGCAAATATCTGTAAATACATAAAGAGTGTAAATTTCTTGATTAAAATATTTCTTTGCTGTTCACGTTATTTACATTTGTATCTCATCAATATTCATTTTTTTAAAATTATAAATCTGGACTGTTCATTATCCGGACTATTTACTGAGGACCCAATGAGTCCAGATAATTGAGGTTTGACTGTAATCATTTTAATCAATAGGTACAAAATGAACAACAATGTCAGTTATTTATATCCTTAAAGAAAATTAAAAAAAATGTTAGTAAAATCTTAAGTCTTCAATTATTTGTCCAAAAATTAGATTTGAAAAAGTACTTTATATACCTCCATGTTTTAAGTGATGATAAAATTATTATAAAAATGATAAATTATTTTTTATGTGGTTATTGTATGTACTGTATGTTTGCAATATAGATAATCATAAACAGAAACCTGAAAAAACTGACTTCATTGGAATAATGGTGCATGCTCTTACCATTTGAGCTAAGTGTAAAACAGGTTAACATTATTAGTTGTAGAATTTGTTTCTAGTTTTGACACTGGAAAAGAAAACCAAAACTTTGAGGTTAGGGGTGATAGTCTTCGTCAGAGTGAAGATGGTGTAATGAAATGATCTTTTATAATTTTATCACATAACCATGAAGTTCATTTCATAATGCAAATAATCAAGTAAATGAGTTATTATGACCAGCTGAAAATACTGTGCTGTACAGATAACTTCTCAAATATGGTTGTTAGTGCTATTCTGGAACTTCAAAGGACCCAAACTCTTTGAACCAAACCCAAAATGGTAGCTGTGTACCAATTGGATATAAATAAACAGATATTTCCTTTGTTTCTTTATATTATATAAAATGCTCTCTACAAATATCCTCTTCCATGGTGTTTGTTCTGATGGTACTCTGCCAAAAATGCTAAACACCAACAAGAGGTCTTACTGTACCACAAAAACTTAGATCTTAAATAGTGAAATTTTGATAAAAAAACAATACAAATGGTCCAACTTAGTCAAAATGGAAAACAGGATCAGACGTAAATATGAACTTCCCTTTCAACTGTATTAGCTTTCAAGAAGAGTTTTGTTTGCTTTCAAGTCGAAGAAATATTGGTTGAAAAACATGACCTCAACCAAGTAACTATGTCAAGATAATACAAGTTTAATGCTGTTATCAAACACAACACAACTAAAATTATAATTATAGAGATTTCCAGATTGCATTCTGGTTTGCAAGTCTGTTATTGATTGTATCTAAAGCTCCTCCAAAAACCTCTGGCCACAGAGCAAATGCAACTCGATATCTCATCTTTATGTGGCTGATGTTACAGATCTGCGGCAAGTTAATATTGCAGTAATGTTTAGGAATAAGAGACTTTTTAGTCTTTGGTTTCTTTTTATAATTCATGCCATCCAGTTTTTGAAACTTTCGTCTGGGTTTAACAATTGTGTCTGCTTTTCTTTTGGTTCCTTTGGTGTATACATGTTGTGCAGATTTGTTGTTGTTCTTGCAAAGGTTAGCTGCATTTCTTTTTTTGTTTATCAGTATTTCAAACCGCTGGTTTTCCCACTCATCACTAGCTGCTAGTGATTCAGTGTAACTGGGGATCAATTGACCATGGTTTGTAAAATATTCTGTTGGTTTTTGTAACCCAATGGATTGAAAATTATCCTTTCTAGCTTGCAATGGAATCTTCTGTTTTTTCTCTACTTTGTTGAAGTTTTGTTTGCCTTCTGCACTCTTGCTTTTCAAGGAGCAAGACGAACGATACTTTTGTAAAAGTATATTTAAATACTGTTTCTGTGCATTAGCTGGTAGCTGGTCAGGCTTTAGAGGGGACAGACATATTCTTGCCTCAACTTGGCAAACACTAGCACTATGTGGCAAATTTTCTTTCTGAGCTAAAAATTTCTTCATTTTCTTCGTGTCTCTTAAACGACGCTTCAAATGCAATAACTGTTCGCTTTTCAATGCATTAGTTGAATTATTTACTAAATTTGTACAAAAAGATACTGCAGGCTTCATTAGGCTTGTCACTATTGTGTTTGTGGTTAAAGGTGCCACACAAACACTCAATGACTGGCTTGATAAATATCGATGCCATGGAGCTAATTGCTGGGATGTAGATGAAGGATTAGCAGCAGTGTTGAAAGAGGTCACAGAATTTGCAGATACAATAGATGAAGCATTACCAATAACTGAATCACATGGCTCTAGAGTAGCTGAAAAAATGGTAGACGGTTGCCTTGAATTGTAAGGTCTTGTGCCTTGGAAGATTTTAGGAGAGTTTTGTGCTTGGATCATAGTGTTTGCATTTTTATTGAGCGATACTGAAGTTTCATCACATAGTGAAAAAGCATTTTCAACCATACCTTTGGAAATTTTTACACAATTGTTATTATGAATAGCTTGTTTAGCAATATTATTGAAATTAAGAAATGAAAATCCATAAACAGGGTAGCAGTTGCCATTAACTTGTATGGAGTTATCACATTTATATGGCAAGGGCTTTAATGCTTCTTGTGATGGGAACTTTGCAATTTCTGAAGAAGATGGATGATCAACTACACTTGTCTTTTTGTGATGTAACTGAAAAGAAAGAATATTGAGAACTTATCAATATTAAAAGAAAAATCTACTGAGATATCTTTCCATCTACTGGTATTAAACAATATCAATTAATAATTAAATAATCTCAAAATTAACACTACTTCTGCAACTAATACAATTATTAATTTATTTTATTATAGATATGATTACTAACTACACAACTACTGTTACTGCTACTATTACTATAGCTACTATTACTATAGTTACTATTACTATAGTTACTATTACTATAGTTACTATTACTATAGCTACTATTACTATAGCTACTATTACTATAGTTACTATTACTATAGTTACTATTACTTGATGCAAGCAAGTTGATGATGAATTAGTAAAACTGGTGGAGGAGTTGTGTGAAGAGGTGGGAATGGTGAGAAGTTTCTGATATTTGGGGATAGGGTGAATGCAAATGGTGGTTGCGAGGTAGCTGTGACAGCAAGAGCAACAATTGCATGGGTGAAGTTCAAGGAATGAGGGGAGTTGCTGAACTCAAAAAAGTTCTTACTTAAGACAAAAGGAATGGTTTATCAGAGTTGTGTAAGACCGGCAATGTTATATGGGAGTGAGACATGGTATTTGAGGGAAAATAAAATGGCAGTTTTGAGAAGAACTGAGAGAGCAATGGACAGTTTGATGTAAGACAACAGATTCATTACTTGTGCCAGCAGCGAAGCACGGCACAAGTCTAGGTTTGCCCCATGTTTTTTTTTTTTTTTTTTTTTTTTTTTTAATTATTTGTGTCGCGTTCTTCAGCCACTTGATGT
>JANCMA020007699.1:0-17641 GCA_024336925.2 Zoanthus solanderi
AGATCTGAGCCGTCGAGCGATTAAACATTAGCCTCTGGCTAGGAAGAATGGACAACCACTTCCTTCGCAATTGACGTAATATAAAGTATTTATTTTTATTTTTATTTTATTTTTAGAAATGTGAAACTTGTTTATCTAATCTAATTAGAATTTGAGGTGTTTTCCATCAGTTTCAGACGAGGGCAGTTTTGCTTGAAACAAAGAAGCCATTCGATCGAATACAAGGTGTGCAACAAAATAGGAGTTTTTTTTTTCAGAATTTGTAGAAAATCCACAAGAGTGCTCTTCAAAAAAACCACATGAAATGTATAAGCATGCGTGCTAAGAACAGAGAAGAGGTTTACCTTGTAATGCTTCTTTTAAAATTAAACTGCATATTTACCAAAGTACTTAGGTTATCTAAAATATCATTCCCCATCTGTGCCGGTGCCTAGCGCTAGATACATACCAAGGTGCTCTGTGTATCGTTATATATCGATATTCACCTTCTCTTTGGGGGATAGTTGCTAACTATCGCCACATTCCCTGACCTGCCCTTTGACCCGATACTTACAAGGCCCATGAATACCCTACTTTTATCGCCAGTTTCTTTAGTCTATCCCTATAGTCTCTTGCCATATCCCCATACTCCCTAGCCGCATACTTGTCCGACCCTGTTCACGACAGATCCTTAAGACTGTTTACCTGTCCTTGTCCCAAGGAAATGGCGCTGAGTTTCTTGCTGAACCTCATTTCCTCAGCGAACTTGTACAGGTCTGCAGCTGGGTCAGTCCCGACCGACAGAACAAAGATCAAGGGAGTAGTAGGAGATGAATCCTTAAACACCAATGATAAGTCTGCTGTCTGTAAAATGGCATACATTGTTATTTATAATATGCATTTTTAATCGTATTTACTTTTGCAAACAAAGTAAATGAAAAAGTCAAAATATAAAAAAGTCGGCTATACCAAACGACATTTACACCAGCGCATAGAGGAACAAAGATCGTCAACCGTCGGTAAGCACTTCAAAGAGCACAATGAAAATTCTGTTGATTTTGTTGACTGTTTTGATATACTGAAGAAGTGTCGTTCGAAATTCGATTGCTTAGTATATGAGATGTTGTTTATTTTCTGTAAACAGTGTGCAATAAATAAATTTGAACTTGAACTTGAACTTACGTAAGATCAAGCCATCGCTTAATAAACAATCAGACTCTGTGCGTGCCAAGGTCTTTGTTTAGAGAACAATGGATTAACTAACAATCGGGTAAACTCTGTATGAATTCCCTCAAGACATTTTTTTTTGCAATTATTATTCAAACTCATTTTGTAAATTCATTTTGAAAATGACGTCCAGCAAGACGTCGAAACGTCAAATCCCTTCGTGTACTTTTATTGTAAAATGTTTACATAAGGGTTTACTACTTAAGTTAAATTATTGTAATCTATTCAAGCTTCTGAACGGTAGAACACCTCTGAAATCATGTGAAAATAATTGTCTGTTTTGCTTCAAATAAAAGACTCTTCCCGAGAATGGCACCACTGTAAGAAGTAGACTTTTTAAGAGCTTCAGAATTTGGACAGCATTTCTTTGGAAGGGGTTTGCTTTCATGCCTGATTTTTCAAGCATTAAAAACAATTAATAGTGAAAATTTATCAGAAATTCCACCTGACGGTTCTTAAATAGTTTACGCTCTTTCTCTCACACACTGGCTCCCTTTTCATCACGAAACCAATCAGTTCATATGATAAAGTAAGAAGATTGATGAATGACGAACCTGTGGTTCAATGAATCTCTGTCCAAGATGCTCCGAGACATAGTCCTAAGTACAAAATGAATTATAATAAATACACGCAAATAAAATGGATACAAGAACGGAAAAAATAAACCTTAGGTGCTAAACCTACCATCATCATAGCCCCCACCGCCACCACCAATCAAGTGCCTTAGTAAATCAAAAATCATTCACTAATCCAATGCTCTTGTGTCTTAGGAGCTAAACCTACCATCGCTAATCCCCCTCCACCAATCTTGTGTCTTAGAGGCTAAACCTACTAGCATTAACTCCTTTCCCACCACCAATCAATAACCTTAAGAGCTAAACCTACCATCATTCACCCCCTCTCCAGCCACCATTCAAGTACCTTAGGAACTAAACCTACCATCATTCACCCCCTCTCCAACCACCGATCAAGTACCTTAGGAGCTAAACCTACCATCATTCACCCCCTCTCCAACCACCGATCAAGTACCTTAAGAGCTAAACCTACCATCATAAACCCCTCTCCAAACACCGATCAAGTACCTTAGGAACTAAACCTACCATCATTCACCCCCTCTCCAACCACCGATCAAGTACCTTAGGAACTAAACCTACCATCATTCACCTCCTCTCCAACCACCGATCAAGTACCTTAAGAGTTAAACCTACCATCATTCACCACCCATTCCCAACTACCTAATGTCTTAGGTGCTAAACCTACCATCGTTCACCCCCTCTCCAACCACCGTTCAAGTACCTTAGGAGTTAAACCTACCATCATTCACCCCCTCTCCAACCACCGATCAAGTACCTTAAGAGCTAAACCTACCATCATTCATCCCCTCTCCAACCACCGATCAAGTACCTTAAGAGCTAAACCTACCATCATTCACCCCCTCTCCAACCACCGATCAAGTACCTTAGGAGCTAAATCTACCATCATTAACCCCCTCTCCAACTACCGATCAAGTACCTTAGGAGCTAAACCTACCATCATTAACCCCCACTCCAACCACAAATCAAGTACCTTAGGAGCTAAACCTACCATCATTCACCCCCTCCCAACCACCAATCAAGTACCTTAGGAGCTAAATCTACCATCATTAACCCCCTCACACTACCGACCAAGTACCTTAAGAGCTAAATCTACACCAACTTGAAATCACGGATAGCTGTCGATGCATACAAACCTGCATGGCGTTTGTTAGCTTGTCCGATCTCAAGCACTTTAGCACCAGAAGTTTTTGGAATTCGTCCAGGTCTGTATTCCATGAGCCAGGAAGCGGCTCCCTGAATCAAATAGCAATTACAGATTAGCTGTGGATATTCTCTAGAACATGAGATAGCCCATTTCATAGGTGGCTGGGAACTTTATTTTAAGGGCTAAACTAGGAGGCCGGAAGTCGCCTTGAGAAAGCACGTGCACTGACACGTATCCGCTAATTATTTTTTAGAAAAACAATCGAAGTGCATTGAACACATAAATTTAGACATATAAAGGTTGAAGTTTTTAGAATCATCGCATTAGTTGCGTTCGACTATCAGCTATAAGTAGTGTAAGGAGCAACAGCTCTTTGCCGTGAAAAGTGTAAAGGAGCTGACGTTTCGAACGCCACTTCTTCGTCAGAGGAACTTTAATTGAGAAATTTCAAAACTGAAATGTCTATGATCACTGCAGTAAGTACAGTTGTAACTGGCCAGCTTAAGTAAAGTAAAGAACAGACTTTACAAGCACTAGCGCTGCCGTAAGTAGTGTTTAATTAATAGGTATACGATCATTACCAGTCTTTTCAAGCATTCGCTCTTCTCTGGTTTAGACGAAGGGCCAGTTTTCGAAAAACAACCTTCTAAGACAACTTACGACGATGATTATATCTAAACCATAAACTGTACCTGTGGGGATCGGCGCTATCAAAGACGTGTTTAAATCCCTCAATGTGGTTACGGAATGTTTCAGCGATTTTCTCGTAGTTTGGCTAAAAAGAGATAGAAATAATCAAATCAGAGATGTTAATATATTCAATTCCCTTATGCATAACCAAACAATTTCTGTGGGTGCACACAACCATTGTCCCCGTTCTAGATACTTCTCTGGTTTTATAAAAGGAAGTTTGCAAGTCTTTTTTCACTTTGTTTTCTAGGAGGAAATAACCAAAATAAAGAGAATCAAAGGAGGAAAATTTTCTGAGACACTGATACATCATTCAGTTTCGAAACTATAGACCCTATGCCAATATGGCGGCGATTTTAATATTCTTTTGTCGACATTCAAATTAGTCTACTAGCCTCGTTGGTGGTAAGATATTCTTTTGAAGTTTAACTCGGCTAGTAGGGCTAATTTGAATGTAGATAAAAGAATATTAAAATTACCGCCATTATGGCATACGGTCTATATTTGGAGAGAACCTTGCAGTATTTCTCGGTATCCCATTGGTTTACAAACAATGAAAATATTTCGGTCAAAGGAAAAAATTTGAAATTCAAAATTCGAGTTACCAGCCTTACCTTGCATAACTCAACTGTACGATGTACTTATGTGTTTTTCGACAGTTTAGAAAAGGATTGGGGAATCTTTAGATTTAGAACATATCCAGAACATTCTTAAACATATTTAGATACTTATTTAGAACATATTTAGATCTACAGGATTCTTTAGATTTAGAATATCCGGCCTTGCGGATTCATATTACACTGAGCATTTGAATTTCAAATTTTTCTCTTTGAACGAAATAGTTGTTCTGTTTGCAGACCAATGAGGTACCGAGAAATACTGCAAGGTAATCTCCAAGTACGGCTTCGAAAGGAAATGACGTATGAGTGTTTCAGGAATCTTTCTCATCAAAAGCTCTTACGAGCTAACTCATTCATACATATGACAAATATTGTGGTTAAAATGTGATCACGTGATCTATTTAAAAAATAAAAATTCTCTCGCGGTGTTTTGCAATCATTCAGAAAGTGCTTTTATTAGACTTGTCTACAGTTCATGCAAATTGGCTACATGGTCAGCGGTTGCGTACATTCAATTAATTTGTTACGTCACTTCCGCTTTATCTGCTAACGCCGTTATATCTGTCTAAGGAGATTTCTGCTAACGCTGTTTTCCCCCTCTCCACAATAACTCATCCATTGCTTCGCAACGAATGAGTTAAAAATGAGATGGCCATAAGTTTCTCTAGGAGCAAAAGAACTAGGTGTTCCCGTTGGGCAGAAAAGATTGTTTTATTCTAATTGCTTACTTGGAGCTGACAGTGAATAACAAAGAAAATTCGTGAAAACTATGCCATTTTAAAACATCCGGTTTTTCATAAAATCTATTGGTTTTAACGGTTCATTCAAAATAATGGTCCCGTAGCGAGAAAACAAAAAGAAATTATTAGCCGATAGCGAGGGAAGTACATCAGACCAAGGTCTCACTGTACAAGATTCGTACAAACAAATCCGAGGCCTGATGTTTCCTGTACAGAGAACAAATTTAGGTAAATAACTAATGCATGCCAAAAAGAGTTTTCGTTTTATTTGTTTCTCCCTTGTGAATATTTTACACTTTGTTCGAAATAACAGCACAAAAAACCCCAAATGAATGCCTCAAAAACCATTTTCGTTCCAATAAAGTTAATGCACAAGAATACAGAAAGGCCGGAGGAACCATTTTGTAAAACAGAATTTAAATCACGAAATCACACTCACATACGATTTATGCCTTCAACTTACCAAAGCTGAAAGTGTCAATACTTCGGCCCATGCTCTATCGGACAACCAGTCAGGGGCCGGATTCTCGATCTCCTTTGGAACGACTGTACCGCCCGCTAAAAGAAATCTCCATTCATCCTAAATACAAGAATAGTAAAATTGGTTCAGGATTGATTAATTTCACACTTTTACTAAGTTACTGGGTTTCCTGTGGCAAACAAGTCTTAAAATTAGTTTGTTTGTTTTTTTAGCGTGGTCAGAAACTGGAACTCTTGCGCTGGAATATTTGATATTGCAACTATCACCAAATATGGATTTAATTTGCCAGAAACTTGTGCAATGGCGAAGGTTGTTATTCATGTTGCATTTAAGCAGTAAATAATTATTTCTTTTTTATTTGAGTTTTAAGGACGGTTTATTTTCTATAATTTATTTTTCAAGCGATACATTCCAAGTCCCCAGTATTGTCTATAAATGTATTCAAAGAGCTATTCAATAGCTGTTGAGCGATGAAGTGTAGACCAAGACTGTATTAAGCAGTGTCGCTTAATCCCAGGTAGTGAAAAATAAAATTGAAAGTCTTAAGCCGAAAAATTGGACATCGGTATGCTCTAATGGTTTGAAAAAGAGATCTTTTTTTTTTTATGAAATGAAAGACCAAACAGTTTACGAGTCAAGAGGGATTGAATTGCACAACGAAATGGGTTTGACAAAAAGGTACTCTTGTTGCAAAAATCTCAATTTAAAGTCTTTGCAATCATTTTTGGAATATCCCGTGCCGAAGTTTATTATTATCTTGTCTCAAATAATAGACACTAGTATAAAACTTGGCGGACGAGCTGCAGTACACGAATTTCAACGTCACTAAACTGTATATCGAGTATATTAAAATATATCTAATTACAAAGCTTCAAGAGGATGTATAACTCATTTCAAGGTAAAAATTATTTCCCCATCCACAACTCAGTGTACCCTATCTGAAAAATTATAACGATTACATTGCCCACTGATGAGATTGGTAAGTAGTAATTACGCACCACCAAACGGTTTACCTTTGGTTCACATTTTAAGAAACAATTTCTGTAACTACAAAAGTTTTTTTGAAAAATCGTCTCTTAATCATAGTATAAAACTCAACATATTAGATTTTCATTCACTGGCAAAGATGTATCTTAAAAAATATTATTATATAGACAGTGAAGTCATTGCAGAACCTGATAGTTGAAGCTTCCAATCTTTATTATCTTTCAAAAAAGACGTGCAAATTTTACAAAACCGATATAACATCTATAAACTCTCTTAATGTGTGACACAACGTAGAACTGCAACAACCTTTATCATATTGAACTCAGCTACTTTCTTGGCCTAATCATGAAATAAGATGTCCGCCAAGGAAATTCAATTACCTTTAGGGTTGAAACGTTTGCTAATCGCCGTAGAGTAAGAATAAAGCTAACGTTTTGTGGGTTAGCTCTTCGTCAGGGCAAATATTAGAGAGCTTAAGCACCGAAACATTTCTTCACAAAGGAGGTCTATTTTCCGTGAGTGGATTGGATCAAGAACGTCCTTTTTGGCGCGAATTTTTAACTTTAACAGCGCGCGTATTACAACGACGGACGCGCGCAGGGTAAAAAGGCGCGAAACCTAACTTTGAAGAGCCCAGTCGAAAACAAATTTTAATAAATTGTAAAAAGCAAGAACCACGAGCAAAAGTCATTGTTAAAGTAATGGTAAGCAAATTATTTACTTACAGAGATTTAATTACGATTTGTTTGTTGCTTGAAGCCATTCCTTTGATAAAAAACACTTCGCAGTTCTGACAGACCAACACGGAGGCAAGAAGTGGCTTGTAGGCCTCCGTGACGATCACCACGACCGCATGAAGTGTTCAGGTACGCCACATCTACTGAAAGTTTAGTTCCGGTTGGCCTCGGTGACAACAAGAACGACTGGTGGTTAAGCTCTCTATTGTATTGCTCTGACGAAGAACTAACACTAGAAACGTCAGCTTTGTACTTTCCCTGCGAAGATGATCAAACTTTTCAACCTTGGGTTGGTTAAACCAAGTACTTCATTTACTCGCCAACGCACTTTGATAGATTTTTTAAAAACTATTAAACAAGGATTCAATTATCTTATTTTGCTCAAAACTACTTTATAAACTCGTAGGGGTAGGATAAGTATACTTGCTTAATCATCTAAATTCAGTCTTTTAAGGAAATGTAAGACATTTTATTTCTAATAATGAAGCTAATTTACCGCCAATTTTTATCCTTACTGAAATATTTGAATTTGTTTTAACTCACTGCTTACCATATTGATCTTGTCTTCGTTCATAAGAATCCTCACACAAACAAGAAAAGAGTAGAGTAGTTTGTCCTTCTCAAATAAACTCCGACAGACATTACAGTAGATGTTGAACGTGAAGTGATTGTTAATGTTCTCGATTCTCTTCTCAACGTTATCTGATAAAAAATATAACAAAAATTAGAGCAAGTGTCAGGTAATGGGCTACCTAGATGTATCTCTTCCTTCCAAGCTTGTCATTTTCCCATATTACAGTATTACCAATGGGCTACCTAGATGTATCTCCTCCTTCTAAGCTTGTCCTATTCCCATATTACAGTATTATCAATGGGCTTCCTAGGTGCATCTCCTCCTTCTAAGCTTGTCCTATTCCCATATTACAGTATTATCAATGGGCTACCTAGGTGTATCTCCTCTTTCTAAGCTTGTCCTATTCCCATATTACAGTATTACCAATGGGCTACCTAGATGCATCTCCTCCTTCTAAGCTTGTCCTATTCCCATATTACAGTATTACCAATGGGCTACTTAGATGTATCTCTTCCTTCTAAGCTTGTCCTATTCCCATATTAAAGTATTACCAATGGGCGTCCTAGGTGCATCTCCTCCTTCTAAGCTTGTCCTATTCCCATATTAAAGTATTACCAATGGGCTACCTAGATGTATCTCCTCCTTCTAAGCTTGTCCTATTTCCATATTACAGAATTATCAATGGGCTTCCAAGGTGCATCTCCTCCTTCTAAGCTTGTCGTATTCCCATATTACAGTATTACCAATGGGCTTCCTAGGTGCATCTCCTCCTTCTAAGCTTGTCGTATTCCCATATTACAGTATTACCAATGGTTTACCTAGGTGCATCTCCTCCTTCTAAGCTTGTCCTATTCCCATATTACAGTATTATCAATGGGCTACCTAGATGTATCTCCTCTTTCTAAGCTTGTCCTTTTCCCATATTACAGTATTATCAATGGGCTACCTAAATGTATCTCCTCCTTCTAAGCTTGTCCTTTTTCCATATTACAGTATTACCAATGGGCTACGCAAATGTATTTGCTCATCCAAGGTTGCCATATTCCAACGCGAAAATAGCGTTAACATATACAGCAGTATCTTCGTCATAATTTTCCTTTGATAGATTTGTAACTTTATCAATGAGTTTTCCAATGACAATCTTATACTGAAAACATTTTAACAGGAGATTCAAGTTTTATTTTCTTGCGTTGAAAATATTTTACTCAATCGCTATGTGCCCTTGTAAAAGATCTTTTAAACACTTTAATGAAATTTGTATCTCCGTAATATTCTCTCAATATATATTGACAGATGATTTAAGACTGCTTTTCATAATACTGAAAAGAAATGGATATAAAAATAAAATTTACCTGACGTATCTGCGTTAGCAATACTGTTGAGAAAGATCCTAATAAACCACTCCAGCGAGTACTGGTACATTGGGTCGATATTGGCCTGTAGATTGAATTTACGTGTTAGTAAATGAAATTCTTATTACTTTAAAAACTTAAGTGATACTTATTATAATAACTGAATATTCTTCAAATAAAGACTTATATTTTTGCGTTTCTTCCCCTCAACCCACCACCACCATTATCATCATAACCATCATTATCATTCTCGATATCACCCCCACAAGCACCTCCAATTACCAACTTCATCATTATCCTTACCAACACAATCACCATCGCTATGAACAACATCATCATCATTATCATTATCGTTATCGTCATCACCACCACCAATTACCATCGTCATCATTATCTTTACCTACGCAATCACCATCATTATCAACACCACCATCACCATCACCACTACTACCATTTATCGTCATCAACTTCACCAAAACAATTACCACCATTATCAACAACTATTATCATCATCATCATCGTCATCATCGCAACCATCAAAATCATCATTACCAAAATCACAATAACTAGCATTTTTAAAATTGCGTCATCAGTACCATTTTCAGTAGCAACAAAATAATCATCTTTCATTGCTAATACATTCTAGTTGCTGTTATTAAACCACCAGTCTTTCTACTGCTAGTGCTATCACTACTACTTTTACTTCAACTACTTCTACTACTAAAAGAAAATACCGTGCTTTGGCAATATGTAAAAATCTTATGTCATGCCAATAAAGCCGAATTGTTACTACTACTACTACTACTACTACTGCTGAAACTACTCTTATAACAACTGTTTTGCTAAGTAAGTAATCTTTGCTATTTGCAACAAGTGAATACTAACACGTGGTGTTAGCACATACAAGACTCTATCATGGATCAGAGCCAAAACAATCTTTCAGCTTGACTTACCAAATCATAGGTACAAAAGAACAGAATCTGCGTGCGTACAGCGACTGGAATGTACTGGCTACGAGTTACGTCAATGTCCCTTTCAGTCTGTTCCGCTATAACCACTTTAGCCTGGAAACGCAACAACAACGGTTTCATATTCCACAAATTTTGCAGTCATAAACACGCAGCATAAAGTCGAAATTTACACTCTTGAGAGAAGGAGCAAAAGGCAGGTAGGTAGGTAGGTAGGTAGGTAGGTAGCCTAGGTAGGTACATAGGTACAGAGAAAAATAGACAGACATAAATAGATGGACGGTTAGTTGGTTGGATGGATGATAGATTGATAGGTGGATGGATGGATGGATTGATGGATGATAGATTGATAGGTGGATGGATGGATGGATGGATGGATGGATGGAGGAATGGATGGATGGGTGGATGGATGTGGATAGATGGATGGATGGATGGATGCATGCATGCATGCATGGATGGATGGATGGATGGATGGATGGATGGATGGATGGATGGATGGATGGATGGATGGATGGATGGATGGATGGAGGAATGGATGGATGGATGGAGGAATGGATGGGTGGGTAGGTAGTTAGGAAAGTAGGCAGTCTTTTTCGGGATTATGTTACATTCTTGCAAAAACTGAGTTTACCTTGATTTCGTTGGACTTTTGTTTTGAAGCCTCCAGGGTTTGAATTAGTTCCACATCGTCCACAGGGTTTCCCTCCGATGCAGAAAGTTTATGTAAAATTTTATCCTCAATCTCCTTTAACTCTTCCTTCATCTTGGCATTGCTAATGATCAGCTGGTTCTTGGCTTCCTCAAGATCTGGCCTCTCCTCTGCCACAGCCAGTGCCAACATTTGATCCTCCAGACCACTAATATCCAAAGATCATTAAGGGAATATTTAGAATAAACCAATTTTACTTACTCATAATATTGATACCTATAATTGAGTTCTTCTTTGTAGCCACATCCGACAAGCATTGCACTTTTACCATTACTTATGTTCGATTTTGGAAAACTGAACCTGTTTGTTAGCTATGCAATGCTGATGAGGCCTAAAAAGGCCAAAACAGCTGTCCATGGCAGCTAGCAATCAGGCTCACCACTTTTTATGGTAGTTTGAAGGGGTAAAGCCCGCTACTAACGTGCCCAATATAGTGGCATCAAGTTAGCTACTAACAAGTTTGTGCTATCTATACTTGAGTTCATCTTTATAGCCACATCCCACAAGCATTACCCTTTTACCATTACTCGTGACCTTATTATAACTTATGAAGGTTTAAATGTTTATGACCATGGCCATTAATGGTTTCCTCAAAGTAAATAAATACGTGATTTAGCAATCTTGTTTAGTAGCCTTCATCTGTGCCTCTCATCGCGTCATCCATCCCAGAAAGCTTATCGAACATACTGTTGATTTGATACTTACCGTTATTTTGTTTTTTAGTAGACATTTGATTTTTTCATCTTCTTTAAAGGTTTCATAAAGTTTTTTAGTTTCAGCATAAAAATAGTTTAAAAGAAAAAAAAACAAAGCAAGAAACGTTTTCCAAGAGATTCTCCTTCATCAGCTTACAATGTTAAAATTGGGTTATGAAATGAGGTGTGACCTTTGCAGCTACGTTTCGTTCTCTTACTATAATTAATTTTAACATTTTAACTAATGATGGAGAGTCTGCCAGAAAACGCTTCTTACTTTCAACGGCAAAGTATGAGCAAAATCATTTAATGAGCATTCACAGGATGAACTGAGCAGTATGGATGCAAAATAAAACAATTACTTAGAAATGGATTGTTGCGTCAGCGTTTTGACAGAAACAATTTGATAAATTTATGAGTTATACACCGTGGTGAAAATTTTTTTTTAAAAAACCGACATTTTGGACTGTAGTCCTTCTTCGGAGTGAATGTGTGAGAGATAAATAAAGAGATGGTTATATAGTGATGCAAAGCAAGATAATGCAATGAGATAGGTATGTAAAAGCAAAAGGAAACAAAAGGATAGAAATGTGAGAGAAAAAAAATATTAAAAAGACAAAATGCTTCAGGACCGACAGAAACACGAAGCTTTCATTCATCTCGTGGGGGTTAAGAGTACCCAAAGTGTGAATGAGTCGCATTTTAAAGTTTTACGACTATCGCTACCGACGTTGATAAGAGATGCAACAAAATCAAAAATGGAATCATCAGAAGAACTACAAAGGCGAGAGACAGATTAGTTAAGAGTATGAAAGTCAGCTTTTTGCCTAACTCATTTATGCCGTATCAGTTATAGTAGGTTTAGCAAACTTCTGTAATTGAGAAATGTTAAAATGGAAAACAAAACAAATCAATCTCCGAAATTGTTTCTTTCTTATGTTAATATTTTTTGTTCCCGCTTTTCCGGGATCACGTGTTCTTGTATTGTTTCTTGTCATCTTGCAATGCAGTCAGCATTAAATCTGCCACAGATAGTAGTGCAGTTAGTGTTAGCAGCCGTAGAATCTACTATCTATGGACGACTTAGGTAGTATAACCCGCTACCAACGTGGCCTAAATGCCTATTCTTAATGGTTCCCATTGTTTAGTAGCAGTAAGCATGTAATATCATGTAATATCACTTCATATATTTCATCATTTAACCTTAGTTTACAGTAAGAGTTTGATCATTTTTAGCTCATTCATGAGCGCGCATGCGCAAGCAATGAATGAGTATTGTGAGGGTGAAATGTTGATGAAAGTGGAGCGTAAACCGAAATTTATGGACGAAAATTGTGGACCATAGACGGAAGTGAAAGTGTCCTCACCACCCCTTCGTGCTTCGGCTTAACAAAAAAAGTCCAAGTAATCTTCGATGTCGCTACAATAAGCAAGTGCAAAGATCAAGAATAAAGAATGTTTGTATGTTGTTATGAATAAATTTAAAGATCAAGTCAGAATTTCGCAACCTCTGGAAATCGCAATATGTTGCGAGATATATTTTAAAAATAAATTATTGCCCATTACATGAATAAGCTGGCTCTAAGAGCCCTTTGATTTGACTTACGTGAGAAGCAATCAGTTTACCTTGGGGAGAGGGTAAAGTTAACAATTACAGCCTTAGTTGACACCTCAGGGGTATAGTGAGGGTTTGGTAACTTGGTGGTTATGTAGAACTTGAAATCGTCGTGGTACGGAATAATGGCGTCGCCAAGTTTGATAACAGTGCTTCCTGATTGCTTGAAAGTCTACAGGAGGAAGAACAGTTAGCACAACAGAGCTAGGCTGTGTGGTACTGCTATTAGCGATGAAATAACAATGTACTTCCTCAGTCCTCATTAAAAACTTCCTACTTAAATCACCGATGACGACACCATCACCACAAAGTGAAACAACCTCAGTCCTCAAATCTTAATACTTAATAATTACTTAATACTTAATAAGTACTAAAATCACTGATGACGATGCAATCACCATATATGGAAACACTTTGAGTATTCTTCAATATTTTTTATTTATTCATAAATAAATTCTTTTAACGATATTTATTAGTGAATCGGAATGTTTCTATTGCCAGTTAGCACAAAAGAGCTAGTATTACTATCGATTAAATAACTATGTTCGTCCTCAGTCCTCTCCGAAAACTCACTACATAGTATCACCATATAAAAACAAGTGATATCATCACCATATATTGAAACACCTTAAGAGCACTTCATGTTTTTATATTCTTTATTTATTCGTCAAGAAAATCTACCGAAGATACTTATAAATTAGAATGTTTTATGGGTATTGGGGTTATGAGTTATATTCTTTGTGTTGAAAACTTTATTTAACTTAGCCTCAAAATTTCTTTCTTATTCGATACCTCCACTCGTGAAACACCTTTTCCTCACTTCTGAATAAAATTCTTGTTTCTTTGTGCCTATGTAATTTCTGTAGCATACCATCTTGAGTCATCATTGTTATTATTACCTGTTTTAACAAAATTGGTTCGAGAGCAGGATCCAGTTCTTCTCCCACATTCTCAAGCAAGCATGGCTTGCCAAACCGGACAGCATTTTCTAAACTGCGGAGGAAGTCTTTATCAGTTAGTTTAATGACATCCAGGCCTGCTTCCTTTTCCTGCGGAGTGTAACAACAAACACAACTCATTTTTAGAATAAAACAGTGTATCACGATAAACGCAGTTTTGAAGATTAACGCATTCATTCAAGAAGACAAAGGACTGGTTCAATCAAACGATAAATTCAACTACTGCATAATAACAATAACAAAACCAAAAACAGCAATAATATTAATAATAATAATAATTGCGTTGAAAAAGAGAGAATGCATCCCTAATTTCGTACAGTGGGCTGCGTGTCCTGTGTCCACTAAGCAGGAAAACTTGAAATTCATGCAAGAACATCAAAATGGACGCCCCACATAATAATTTCACATGGGCATGTCACGGTCAGGAAACAGGTTCTAATTTTTAATGGAAGCCTCACGTAACAATTTCGCAGAGGCATTTCTCAGTCAGGAACAGGTTCTAATGGATGCCCCACATAATAATTTCGGTCAGGAAACTGGTTCAAAGTACTGGCGCTTAGTGCTGAAACATACTGGAATCTCAAAAAAGTTTCGATCACTTTAGTTCATGCAATTTTCAAAGCACAAATCCTTGTCAATTTAGTGCGGATAGCTCAAGTTTTTGGCAAGTAACTACAATTACATTTTTGTTCTAACGATATGTTTTTAATCGTCTTGTATCCTCCTGAACTGGAGACATCGCAGTTTTGCTCCCGGCAGACACTGGTACTCTATATACTGACATAATTATGGACAGCTTTGTCGGAAAAGAAGGTCACACAAATATTCAAATATCGGCAGAGCCGGGGATCGCAGACAGAGATCTTACCAACTACACCAACCACGCGACCGTAAAAATTTTTACTAACCAAAGTTTTTATCCACTTGTTGGCCTGCCCCTGAGGATCAATGAAAAGTGGCCACCTTTGAGAATATTGCATGATGACACCGTTCTCCACCGACAAGTTGTCACGAGGTAATCCTGCTATCTGCCAGTTACGTATCTTGACAGGGTCGCCTAGGGTAGCAACTAGGCTGCAACCTTCCGAGTGGGGAATCTCCAGACCTTGTAGTTGGTTCATCCAGGCCTGTACCATGGAGTGACGGTACTCACCCTAAGGAAGTATTGGAGAAGAGAGGTGAGCTGGAATATCTTGTGAATGAAAGGTATATTTTATTTTGTAATGGTGAAAACAATGTTTTACGAGTGAGCACAGAGGCAAACTAAAATAACATCAATTTAATATTAATTTCATTTCATTGCAAAAATAGCTATATTCCTTACGAGAACAAGCCATACTTTTGCAGAAAGTTTTTTAGGACACGCGCGTACATCCGGGACAATGACAATGAGATCCTGTGGATACCATTTCAATGCAACAGCTGGCGCAAATTTTTTTTCTTACTTTGCAGTTCTGTGGTGAACGTTTGAAGTCTGACGATTTTGTTTTAAAGTGAATTAAGCCCCAAATTTTCAACTTTTGATTGTCAGCTTTTGATTTTATTTGGCTCATGTTGAGCTGATGACAACAACTTGCAATACCACAGTTTCATGCTTCATCTTGGTAATTTTATTTTCATTTAATTAATTTATGCGATTTGTCCTTGTGTATTGACAATGATAATCAAATAACGTTTGACTCGCTTTGCTCGGGCGCAAACGATGCTACTTGGGCCACAAATATACTATACACCCTCCAAACGTCATATGATTGTCCTATTAAAACTTTCAACCTTGTGTTGTCTAAATATCGCGTTTGGCCAACTCACCCACGATTTTTTTTAAAATAGCTATTGTACGAGTAAAGCTACATTCAAACAACCGATAAAGAATTGCATATCTTAGTGTTCAACATAAATAATAAATTTATTGCGACTGCTTGATCGATGATTTACAATTTCCACTATAGCACTTAAAGAGTTTACGGTTTTCATATTTCGATAACAAACAATCCTACTTTACATTGTTTTTTTCGGATGTCATTTTTTACAGCTTTTCAGCATCTTTCAGCCTATTTTTCATTGTATAAACCCTCTTAGTATACGACTGACCTTTTGAAAACAACTAGACTTTCCTTAATCCAAACACATTTATACGACAGCATATCAACCACCAATGTGCTATCGCACTATATTTTGAAAAATCAACTTACAGTAAACGTTCCAAGATAGGCGATAACTCCAGATGATATCATAACATCACCTACAATGTTAACAATCTGAGCCTCAAACAAGGTCACGGATTCTTGCCAACGAATCTTCTCATCAGCCAATCCACCGATCAACTGCAAGACAACAACAAAAGGTCTTAAAGTGGTGTTTTGAAACGCTTATCTGGGAGATTGAATCCTTGAGATATAATAATAATAATAATAATAATCTCTGTTTATTTATCCCTTTTTGCAGCATAAATATAAGTTAAGCGCGTGCTGAGATAGTTTACTAGTTCCATGTTGCCTACTTTAACTTAAATCAGTCAATTGTTTCTATCTATAAAACATTATTATATATAGAAAAGTATTGTTACAGTTATAAAAATGATTAAGTGATTGACGTTTTTTTAATTGCAATATAGGAAGTTTTTGATTAGAACAATAATGCAATAATGTTTCTGTTATCGGTTTGCTTTTAAAAAAATTCATGATCACCGTGAACAACTATCCATCTTTGGTCCCTAAATTGTTTAACTTTTTACACTAAGAAGAATAGAACAAACCTTTTCTGCACGACCTAGTCTTGCAGTACATTGTTCTGTCTTGAATTCAAGATCTTGTTTCTTGGCAATACACTCTTCGTACTTGGCCTGAAGAGAGGCAATACCCTCTTCAACTTCAGCTAGACGTGCCTTGGCCTCCTCCAAAATCCTCTGGGTTTCCTGCAGTTCTTCTGTAGCTTGTTTTAATGCTGCCTGTATTTACATGTGCATGATACAACAACAGTTTAGATCCCCAACATTTTAAAGAATTCTTGGTTTGAGGAAATACTGATTGCAGAGAAAACAATTTGAGGTGGACAGGGATTGTCGATGGGAGATGGTTTCCTTAAGGAAGATATCACCTCTAAAAAGTGAGAATTCACTTCTGTTTGATTTGAGGAAACGAAAGTAGTTAATAATGGTAAAAATTTCATAGACCTCTGATTTAAGGAAAGATTGATTTCAGAGAAGATATTTGAGGTGAAGAAGGATTGGCGGTGGGAGATGGTTACCTAAAGGAAGAAGAACTCTCTCCTAAAGAAGGAAGAAATCACTTCATTAGATCACTCGATTTGATGAACTGTTGACTGCAGAGAAGGTGATTTGAGGCTACGTGGAAAAGTTTGCTCTCGTAAAGTAGCTTATCTAATACCAGTAGCTGATCACTTAAATAAATCAATACAATGGAAATTTAATTTTTTAAATATACTGGACAAACACAAACACACTCGCAAATATAGGAAATCCATTTCAGAGGTAAAACAAGAGGCTCATTAAGCCTTTACTCGTGGTACGCGTGGGACCGGGGACAAATCCCAAATATGGCAGTCACTG
>JANCMA020007788.1:0-17638 GCA_024336925.2 Zoanthus solanderi
TTTTTAATTTGTACAATTCTAAATATAGATATGTGTTCTATTTATAAGATAAAGACAATATTATTATTATTATTATTATTATTATTATTATTATTATTATTATTATTATTGTCATTACTATTATTATTATACTGCTACTACTTAAAGTTAAGAGTACTAGCTGCTGTTGTTGAAAGTTCCATAGCTGCTGGTAATAGTAGTTACACTTTAATTACTAATATTTACTAGCAATAACGTTGTAAACGATCATCGTGAGAACAGTTTGCACAAGCCTCGAAGTTGTGACCTCAACATGATTCAAAACCGCATCGTTAAGCTGCGTACGTAACCACGAGGATCCTTCATAACATTGTTGCTAACTTATGGTACAAACCGGCTCAGTGATGTTGATAGTTTATTATTGATACTATAGTAAACTTAGTGGCACTACCAATTTTTCATATTGACTGCTATCAGCGCATCAAATGATGAAGTTACATCGCAGCTATATTTATTTACTAAAAGATAGTAGATGATATTGTACCTCTTTCCTCTTTTCTTGTCAGTGGCTGTGAAACTTCCTTGTTCCCTCTTTCTTGTTCTTCCACTGCGTCCCGTATTATTGTAGTGGTTGATGTGACTACTGACGTTTCTGTGAGGTCTGGCTCAAATCTTTTACTGCTATTTTGGTTCAACTTATTTTGTTCATAGTCAATACCATCCCTGATATTAGGCTGTTCGTGACCTGGGTGACTTGCGAATGGCAGGTACGGCCACTGGAAACTGTGTTCATGGAATGAATTTGACCATGGGTGAATTCCATATACATTTGCTAAGTGCTGCCGTTCTCTTTCAAGCATAGCATACTGTGCTGCTCGTTCTGCAGCTTTATTGCGAAGAATTCGATTAATGGAGCTAACACTTGGAGTACTATCTCGATCACAAATCCCCTCTTCAACTAATCGATCCCTAATCTCCCATGCAAATATGGTAGGATTCTGTTGTTTGTACTGGACTATCTTAGCAACCACGGGTGGGGTTGCAACTTTGGGCTTACTTCCACCAATGGAACCAGGCCGTATAGAGCCAGTTTCGTAATACCTCCCCAAAATTTTGCTCACGCATCCATGCGAAACTAGTAGACGGCGAGAAATTTCACATGGCCGTACGCCGCAGGCAGCAAGCTGCACAATGCGGTGACGAATGTAGTCCGGAAGAGGTCTTCCATTGACAAAGGTTCCCCCAAGTTGGTTGTATCCACCATGACCAGGGAATTGAAAAGAAAGTGGAACTGGAAAAAGAGAAAACATAAAAAGCAGTTCAAATAACCATCGAAAAACACTTACTTAAGTGCCTTGATATTGTTATTATAGTAATAGAGGTGAACAAATGAACTAACACTTTTAAAAACATATAGATATTAATAATGTGAACCACTATAAAAAGTGAAACATATTCCCTGCAGCAGTAAGTTATAACATGTACGCAAAAAATGTACACAAACAGTAGCATTTTAATTTTTCCCTGTTTTTGTAGCTTTATAAATATTCATTAATTAACAATTTTATTTTTGGCGTTTGAATCCCGGAGGCAGTGTGAGAAAGGCTCCCCAGCTACTATAGTAATTTTGTCAACCTCAACCTACAAAATAATTTGAGCAATGCTAACTGAAAACTATTTTCACATCGCGGTATTTTTATAAATATAAAGTTTTCTAGAAAGCAGATTTCTTATTATTTTTGCCTCCACGGGTATTTATCAATTCTTATGAAAAAGTCGCGGATTATAGGGGCTGGGAAGGACTGTTATCACGTTTAACACAGAATAAACGTCAGTTGGTAAAACGAGATACCCATCTTTGATTGAAATCGTGTATGGATGAGTTTAAATTTGCTTTCAAAACTTAATCACAGTTTCACTTTTTTTATTAAGAAAAAGTCGATAAAATTTTGAATTTTGATACATTTTGCTGAACTGGTACGTACTTGATATTGATGTCGTGATAATTAATATTTTTGTCTTGCAAATGTACATTTTTGTTTTCAATAAGATTAATTTCCCAAGTGTTGTACTTCATTTTGCATTCTTATACCAAAGGCAAAGATTTAGATTTTCAAATTACAATTAGATTTGAAATCGCTATAAAGGGTTGTTTTATCTATCTTCAAATCACAAATGCTTTTATGACGAGGTGATTTATCTACAACTGAATCTCAAAGATTTTTTTATATGTATATATATATATATATATAGAAAAGACCTGCGGCTATTTTCCTGCACCACAACATTACAAACAAGAGGTAGTGTGTGTAGAAAAAACGGGATCAAATGAAAGACAGTAAACCTTTAGAAACGGTTTTAACGTCAGTTTATGTTGAATCACATTAAGAAAACATATTATATGTTATCACCACTGTTGTTTTTTTTTTCTGAACTTTCTTGAGTTATGTGTATTTCTAATGAAACGAACTCTTCGTTTAGAAAGGTATCGTGCTTGGTGTGAAATACTTTGTCCTACGATTTCGCCAAAAAAGTCAATATTTTGCAAAAAAGCTTCTTTGTAGGTAAAAGACGAATTAAAATTTTTGTGAATCGTCAATAAAATCAAGTTGTTAACATCTCTTGCTTTGCATTTTACCAACAGACTAATTCTTTACAGATAGGCCATAGGGTCTTTGTAATCAAAAAATTAAGATTTCAAACTGATAAAATGATAGATGAATCTAAAACAAAGTATTATTAAAGGCTTATTCAATTCTAATGCATTGTTGTAGTTGACAGTTCCATGGAAACCGAGTGAGATTTAGGGAAAACATTTGTTTTTATGCGAAAATCACAGAAAAAGATTTGCAACAATGTACAGACTACATATTTATATTTAAAAAAAGAACACAGCATTCAATAACATGAAAATCCAATATTTAACCAATTCCTCTAAAGAATATTGCGTTTGCTAGTGGAAAAAATCTGAAATATAGATGTTGTTTTAAAGATAACGATGCAAAATGTCTTTTTTGTGTTAAAATATTTGCTTTGGCTCCGGACAATATAACGTTCTGAAAACATGCTGAGGATAACAAAGGTGTATCAAAACTTTTGAAACCCAGAAGCGATACAAAATAACTATATTTCAATTTCTAAAAAATCGTTCCCACACCGAAAAAGTAAATCAGAGATAAAATAACAGTTAGCTCATTTGGAATAGGTTCAAATTTATCAAATTATGTAACAGTTAGGAAGATATCAGAGGAATAACCTAAACGATAAATCATGCGCAAGGAAAACCTGTTGACCACACGTGCCCTTCCTTTTAATTTTTGCTATGCAAGCCAAGTTTTTTTACGAGTTATTTTCCTTATATTTTCAATATTGGTTGGACATCACTTGTCATATTTCTACAAAAAGATGAACTGTGTTGTTTACTGTCGACTTACTTGTATGCTGCATCGTTTTCAGCCCAAGCCTAGGAATTTATATCAACCTCAAACTTCTACGTAAGATTATTATCTATGATGAAAAAGGTGTGTAGATAGGTTAGATTTCATGAAATAAACTAAGCTAAATGAAAAACCGATGGAAAAGGGTAAAACCTTTGAGTTCAAACTTACAAAGCCTTGAGATGGCTGAACTAGGGGGATGAGCTGAGCCTTGGACGAGCGATCTCCAGTGACTGAGCAAATTTCACTTGTTTAGTCAGAATTTATATCAGTTTAATGCTTTTAAAATCAAATTAAATCAGCAATAAGATCTTTTTACGCAGCTGTGCGTTTGGTTATTAAAAGATCACATTGGCAAATCAAAGAGTAGGCAAAGAGGCTTGGTGTGAAGTAAAACAACAAATCGTACGAGCTTACAGCGTTATTCTTTGTAGAAACTTTCTCATGGGATACTAGCATGCTTCAACCAGCTGTTGTTTATCGTTAATAGAATAATAAATAGTCTAACAGATGGTGGCTAAATGCATTAAACCCACGTGAGATGACAAAGTTGGTTACTACTAATCTAATTACCCCGCCCGCCTGTAATCTTAAAAGTCCCCAAAATTGTACACCCTATTCTCTATATTTTAAAGTATTTTATTCTTAGTATTTTGTTTTTAACTTAAGTTTTCTTTAAGGATCTAAAAAAGAAGGTATCCTTACAATGATCTTATAGCAGCCTTAAACAACTCAGTTGGAGAATTGTAGATGGGCCATTTTCTGCATGAGGTGCCGAAAACAAACGGGCCCTTTAGCCACTTTATTGTAGAAACAAAGGGCGGGACGTTTAATGAGAATTTTCAGAAATATTTTTTTTGTATGTCTATACATCAGATATGACAAATACTGAATTTTCACGCTGTATAAATGTGCAGTGGGCAACAACCATTATTGAAGAGTGTTCAATTTCGGTCAGTTTTTGAGAACTTCTGCTTGAATATGCAAAGAAGCAAACTTGATATTTCATCAAAAAATCGAAGATTTCTGATTATTTAGTTTTCACATGGTCTCCATGCGCTGTGTCGTGATGCTCAATGAGTGATTATTTTGTTGTGATTAAAAAATCAAACTTTAGAAAAATTAAAAATTTGAGAAACATACTCGGTGATATATAACCTTTATTTTTTATTAGCTAGCTAAAGCTAAATCCTTTTCTGAGCCCAGCAGTGGCTCATGGGAGCTGGTGCCTATGCCGCGCTTTCTGTAGTGTGAAGCGTGCGAGAATCTCTGACTCCCCCTGGATGGGACACTAATCTATTTTCGGTTAGCTCCCAGTAGATGCTAGCTATCCTTTTCTGACCTCGGTAGGATGGAAGGCTGAGTTAGCTTTGGCGGAAAAGAATTTCACATCTAGATTCAAATCTCAGCAAAGCGGGGGTTCGAACCCGGGACCTTGAGGCTAGAACGTAGAGATCTTCCATCTACGTCAAATACGCTACCTTTACATAGACCATGATGACTTTTATTTTTTATACAAGACATTTTAAAGCCTCCAGTCATTTAATTTATGCCCATAGCATAAATAGCATGATTTAAAGGCTTTACCGTCAAAGTTTTCATTTTTATCTAAGTGTCTACATGTTAGAGTTTATATAACAAAAATCTCGGAACATTAAAGATATTAAGGCGAGTGTCATTAGAGTCCATAGTGCTACAGTTTATATTTATTTTCAGCAAATTTTTATATGTTTGGAGAATTGTCTTGGCTTGGCGTTGAATCTCGTCATTTCTAGTAAAAGTATATAACGCAGATTAAGTAAGACCTTTGTTAATAATGAATGGTTTTATTTTACATAACCTTGGTTAAATGTAATGATTTGCATTTTAGCTATAAGCTGCTCATTTAATTTCGGCGAGTTTTAAAGATGACAAAACCTTCAACTCCTCTTAATTTTTAGTTAAATAGCTGTTTATTTTTTGACAAACCAGTTTTCGCAAGAAAATAGTCTTCCTCACATTTAAAGCAGCTTCTTATTTTGAAAAAAAAAAAAAGTATCATAACAGTTGCTTATGCTATAGTTTCGTTAAGATGTTGCAGAGTTTTTCATTTCTTTAGTAAATTATCAGATTTACACACAATAAGAATCAATTAGTCACTATTAAAGTATTTATACAGTAACAATTTAATCGTATATTTTATTTATTAAAAGAAACTCAATTATTTCTCTAACGTCATTTTAAATTGATATTTCAAAGCGACTGCAGCGTTTCTCGGTTATTAGGACGAATTACAACAATATTTATCTGTCGGAAATGATGCGAATCTCAGCCAGTAACATGGAAGATAATACCTATTTATTTGATCTTAAACATAAACACCTTTTCAAGGGGCTTGTGCTTTAAGATTCTTGCCCTACTTACAAAAGGGCATTAGCAAATCTGTAAACAGATAAAGATTTTACCGGCGGCATTTTGTCCTTCCTGTTTAAACAAAAGTAAAACGAACCTTGTATCTTTCTAATGAAAACACAAAATTACTCTTTCCAGATGTTTGCATTTTTTTCGTGTCCAAAACTTTCATTTGGTGATTAACATATTTCTTATCTTTCATTTTTTTAAAATTATTTTTGCAATCATTTTGGTCAATATTGGGATTTTAGAATTGAAATAGGTTTGTGAAAATAATGTCAACAAATGTTCAAGAACACTTAGTAAAAGGACGCCAAAACCAAAAATGCAAGTTTCTTACGAAAGCTATTAAAATGATGACAGAATAAAGCGCATGCGCAACAAAATTCAATAAGTATTTTTTCTTATAAAACTAAAATGACATTCCATCAAGAAAGTTTAAACATATTGTAGGCATAGATTTGGCACATTTAACATATGTTTATGCTTAACGTATGAGTAAAACTAGCTGTTTTCTTAATGGTAAATAAGTTTTTTTTGTGTAACTATGTTTTTATTCACTCGAAATTTGATAAGGTACATTTTTAAAGGTAGCAACATAAAAGACCACAAACTTCGAAAAATCTCAAACACAAAAAAAAAATGATAAGACCAAAACAACAATTAAAATGGAAGAAGGCATTTTAATTAAAGAAATTTTGTTGCTGTTGGCTCTGCTCGCCCATATAGCCAGCACTCGTAAGCAAATGCTAAACTCACAAAAATTTGCCCAGCCGAATGGATACCTTCGGCAAAATTGCTCAGATCTCAAATGAAAGTTGGCATATTTATTGACTTTTATTCATTCCCACGTGAAAACAAAATTAGTTTGCGCACCGACTTTAACAGCAATTTATTTTCCTGCAATGTTAATTGAAATATCCCGGTGCGGAAATTATACTTTTATACGGATTGTTCTTTAACAGCAATAGAAACCTAACAGCGCAAAACGAATGAGATATTTCTTTGACTATAAAATACAGTAGTCCGTGTATCCGTAGAGAATAATCACTGACTGAGCTGCAGAATAAACTGCAATTTCGGCGGTGACGGTGTCTAGCTGACCGAGCTAAACAAATGAAAATGTACAACTTTAAAAATGATAAATATGACAATATCAAACCGAACTATAAAAAAATGTAACCCTTCTTTCTTGCAGTAAAAACTACGTTTTAAAATTAATGGGAGATATCATATAATGAATTTTCTATTGCTTATTAATGTTTGAAATAACTGAGAAAATTTATAATTGAAAACATCAATGGTTTTTTTTTTCATTTTTCCTCAACACACCTCTATTCAAGTATTCTTGTTCTTTATATGACAAGCTCCAGAACTATATGTGAGGAATGATTAAGATAAACATTATGTTTCATAGCGACGAGCTTTTGTCTTCCGTACATTTTAACCTCAAGTTTGCAACTGTTTAATCCGTTGAGTTAATTATTAGGTTCTTTACATATGAGGTGGCATCTTCCTAACTACTTCACTCTACTTTTATTAATTTCGTCAATTCATAATATAGTACATGTTTTATACGCTCATTTTTAGTGCCTGAACTGATTTTTGTGTTATTGAAGCGGAATAAAAAAAGATAGATGTTCAGCAAATACAACAGTTCAAGTACTACTAATCGCAGATTTATAAAAATTTGTAGCTTTTAAACTGTAGGAAATTTAATGTTTTGTCAGTCAAAGTTTGTGATTAGGGCCAAACTAGTGAAATACTCTAAGGACATCTCTACTTATTTTTACGTTTACAGTCGTTTTCGAGCACAAATATAGGATCAATCGGTCGGGCAAAACAAAATTTAAATAACCGGTTACTTAGTCTTTTGCGTGTATAAAATTTACGATATGTCGCATCATTTCACAAAAAATGTCAAACTGCATGGGTTCAGTTGCTCGTATCGTAAAATATAAATTAGAATGAGTTATGAATACACAGTACAATACTATTAAGTTATGAATTGTACGAAATCCTGTACAAAAATACTTTAACTGAGAACACTAAATAAAATCAACTTGTATCAACATCTTATGTATACTTACATTAACAACGGCCTCTACTTTTTTTTTTTTGCAAATTTTTAAATTTTGATTCGGTGGTACGACTGTAAACATAAAAATATGCGGGGATGGCCTAGTAAAACTCATCTAAAACGAAAACCTTTGTTACTCATTGAAAAACCAGAAAAGAGCCTTAGCGGATAAAAGATAAAAAGGAATCATATATGTAAAAGCTGTTTGTTGCAGCAACTTCATAACTTTATAAATCTGAACATGTCATGTTAACATAAAAAATCAACAATAATCCTGAACTTTTGTCAAGGTTTCGATTACTTTTGGTCTTTGAACCAAATAAAACTTCAGAGTTGCAGAGCAATCTAACCTTATAGTCCTCAGAGTTTTAGACTGACTTGCTTGGTAAACCAGAGTAATTCTATAAATTAAAAAAGTTTTAGTTTTGCTTTGGGTTATAACATTTTAGTTAAGGCTGATTTGTACAGAAAAATGTATTTTGACACTTCAAAATGGCATAGAAAGGCGTCATCATCTTGTTACTAGCACTGTTTTTACTTTTATTTAACAATTGACTTGTTCTAACTTAGATGGTTGTATTTAGGTTTCCCCTCAACCAGTTTACTTGTTTTAAAGAAGCATCTATAGAATTATTATAAAAAGATAAAGTTTCTTGTTCACCCTTTATCAGGTTCGTAAGATATAAACTGTTCCTCGGTAATCATGATTTTGTGCCTCATGTTTGATGTGTTTGATTAGCCTTAGGGGTTTATCGTTTTATCAGCGAAAAAACAATACAATCTTTAACACCAAGAAAAAACAAATATTTGATTTTTTTAATGAATCTACATTTAGTAAAAATAGGAATGAACCAAATGTTCTCATCTGTAAGGCACATTGGTTCCTTTTGCTGAGATTGAACAAGTGCATTCTACACACGAAACATTTTATCTGTTAAAACCCACTTGTATAGTTTTAAAGTCCCGTACTTGTTAGTAACTTTTTGTAAGTAGTTTCAATAAAAGCGAACTCAACGGAAATTGCGATAAGCAAACCACACTATTAATACATAATTTTACATTGATATGAAAAAGCTCTCAGTATTTTCTTAGAATTTGATATTTAAATTGCTTTAAATGAAAAGGAAGAAAGAAGTATGGGTTTTATGACAAGATGTGGTTTTTAAAATAAGCTCCTCTCTCCCTTAAATAAAGTTTTGTTCATTTGCTTAGAGCTCTTTATTATACATATGTGTTTTGTTCAGCCATAAAAACTATAAACTACTGTTTGCTTCTGGTTTGTCTTTTCCATTTCTGACTCAAAAAAATATTGCCTAAGGTTATTTTTTTTTACTTGTAAAAAATAAAAAAGTACTATTTCTCTCACCTTAATAACATAAAAGAAAGGAATTGGCATTGTTATTCTTTAAAGCGCCGATACTGAACAAATCACTTCATTAGTTTTGAAAATAAAAACTGAACGGCTTTGAGATGAAAATAGCACGAGATAACGTAGTCTTCTCCCTTTGAACTTTTTCTACATGGTAAAACCACAAAAAATGATACCTAGTATTTTGTATCCTAGTTTATAGCTCTGAAGTTTTGATTTAGTAAAATTCATTCCTACTACAACTACGTTAAAGTGTAGGACAGAGCTTTAGCAATCCTACCGCTACTGTTTATCTGTTCAACGAATCCAAATTGAAGTTCCTAGTTAATAGATCGTACCCTGTTTTCAAGGTGAAACATTCGGGGTTTGGATATTATCTTCATTTAATTTTAGTTACCGAAATCATATTCATCTAAATTTTTGCCAAAACGAATCATAAGAAAAAAAAACCACCTAAACATAAGAATATGTACCATGTTATTATACCAAACGAACTGAACTTAGTTTTAGGGCAGCTGGCCCTTTCCCAACAGAAAGCAGTGATCGCCCTGGAGACAAACTCATTTTTAACAATCGGTTGGTTGCTAATATTAAATTTCGTACACTAGAAAAAATGGAATCGTAATATGATTGAAAATATTCAACGTTGGTATTAGTAAATTGCATGAACATAGCACACTTGTTTTGAACAAACCAACCATCACTAACAACTGAAAATGCATAATGGAGATCAGTCCTGAAAAATATGCTTTTTCAGATATCTAAAGTCTCATTCAGAGCCTCTTAGTTAACGTTTCATTCACACAAGTGTTATCAGTTTTATAAACACGACATTCTCTTTTAACTAATCTGGTTTAACTACATTTGGTTTGGTGCAACATTAACATGTGCAAATCCGTAAATGACTCAAACTGAACCTTGAACTATATATTTTCAAACACTGGTATGAATTTTTACACAGAAATTTAACTGAAGAAAAATCTTAAATTTTTCTATGCTAACTTCTGTGTTAAAGTTAAAAATTCTTTTCTTAAAAAAATCTCTCCTTATCTTGGTATGAAAACTATTGAAAACTAGAAAATAACTTTTTAAGATTGAGTGAAACACGTCTTTTGATTCAGTGGAATAGAAGTATTAAACATGTTTCACTTTATAAAATGTAAATACAGTTGCTATATGAAAATCTCTGTTCCTGATTTCCCCCACCCACAGCTAAATAATTTAACAACTGAAATGTGGTGCGGGTCTAGCAAGTGAGCACAACCCATTTAATTCCTATACAACATAGCATCATATAAATCTGTATTTCCAAATCTTAATACAACTTTAATATGGTTAAACGTTTGAAAACTAGCTATAGACCACAATGACTGGCTACTACTACTCTCTTTGCTTAAATACTGATATGCAAATACAAAACCACACATCCTTTCGTTCGCATAACACACACATTTTGGTCTTGAGGGAATTCAGGAAACCATTTATCAGCTCTTATGCATTCCGCTTCGCTCCATTTATCCGCAGATAAATGAACCATTGCTGTTGTTGTTCTTTCTCGAACAGAAAAATAATAACTTATTAAGCTCAAGTTTGCGGTGTAGTTTTAAAGTTACACCCTCACCTATTCGTGTCGGGTTAATCTTTTTGAATGTTTAAGTATCCCAAGTCGTTTTATATATATAAAGATTGCCACTGAGTTGTGAAATAAGTAAAATCATAGCTAGCAGAAATGTCTTAAAGAAATGACTTTAAGCAAAAGCAAATATTTTGGCAGCGCCTCCCTTACACAAAAATTGCGTTCAATAAGTTTTATTAAAATTTTGAACATTTTAGAAATAATTGAATTATTTATAATTCCAGTTATTGCTATACTTGAATAAGGGCTAGGTTGCAAACGCAAATAATAACTAACCCAGTGACAGTACTACTAATATTTTCAACTTCTTCACCTTCATATTTTTGCGCCAGCTGGTGTGTTGCACTTATATATAAGTTTAAATTGCTAGTTTCTAACTCTCGAAAAATAAAATGAAATGTCATTGTTCAAGTCTTCCTTGATAAGATCACAATAAATCGTTTTTTATTGCAGCTATTAAAAGTACAAAGGTCCCCATGAAGAAACTTTATCTTCAAATTTGCGGGATTGAATAATTAGAAGTTGGTGCACTTTGTTAAAGGAGGAGCTCTTGCATATTTAAGAGCCTCAAAACATTATGCAGCAATTCCATTCTCTATCCCTAAGAACAACACCGACATTAAAGCTGTATTACGTAAAATCAGTTTAACAGGGACATTTCACATGATACAGTAATAAAAATTGGGTAGGCAAAAAATACTGTCGAAAAAAACAGTAACGTTCATTTCCTTTTTTTACTGAAAGAAATATTTTTGGTCGTTTTACCGTGAGACTTAAAATGAATGATGAAACCGAAAGAGTATCATATATTCTATTTGTAAAACATTAACTGATTAAGAGGCGAGTTTTCTGCTTTTCTTTGAAGTAGAAGGCATTATAGGAAAACCTCTGATCCCGAAACATTTGATTGATGTAAAATCGATAGAAGACTTTATTCTGCAAAATCATAGATTAGTAAGCTTTTCAACTTATTGAATTCGTCCAAAGCTATTGACTAAGGTGAGAAAAACTTTGTTTATTTTTGTTGCATATTATTTTACAATTTATTATATTTTCTATCGGAGTAATCTTAAATCATGTTCTTGAGATCAACCATATACTTTGACTGCATAAGGTATTTTCGAAAACCCCATTCTCTAAATCACTGGTCTAAACACCACTAAAAAGAACCTTTTTTTTAACTTTAGTGTCAAAACATTTATATTCATTCTGTGAGAATTTCATTCATGTCTAAAAAAGCTATTGTTGACCGTGTAAACTCCAAAGTTCTGGTGTCTGCCACTTCAAAGGCCGCATCAATTTAATTGAAAACTATATTAGAGTTTTGATGAGAATTTACATAATAAATACTTTATCATCTTCTGTTTGTTTTGTCTTAATTCTACATTGTGATAAAAGCTTTATTTGTTTTAAAAAACCATGTTCTATAAACCTTGTGTCCGTTTTGAAACTAGTTTCTTTTGTTTTTTCAACCCGCACGCCGTGAAACAAAAGAAACGACGTTTTAGTTCAAATAGTTTAAAAACAATTAGAAAGTGATTAACGCCAACTTAATTCAATATTACTTTTGAAGCCTTTTGAGGTCTGTTAACAGTCCTATTCGAAAGAATATCAATTTCTATTGAAAATTGTAAAGGTAACATTACCACAGGTGAACCATACACCCGAAAGTCACACGGTTGTGATTCAGCGGGAAATTTACGTCAAAGCAACGTTAACAAAGTACCCTCAACTGTCATAAAAATGCTGACAATGACGGAAGACTGGAGATGTGTTTGAGAATTAAAAGAAACTATATATATTAGGAGATGAACGTGTTTGAAATGGCATTCCCGGAAAACCGACCACGCGCTGTGTTGTTTTTTATTTGTTTCGTAAAGTTGAAAAAATATCAAGTATGCGGTTGATATTTTATCTCGAAAACCATTTTTTAAAGACAAATGAACAACCTACATCGATACACATACACGCATTTTAAATTCTATTTGTCTCCTTTTGTTCTTTGTACTTCCTTTTTCCGGATATTGTCCAAAGGAAAACAACTTAACTTTAAAATCTGGGCTCTTGTCAGTCAAAGCTGAATTTTCGCCTAAATATGTCTCTAAAAGACCTGGTATCCATGCGACTGTTCGAGTAACAAAAAATGTGATCAAACATTTGACGTGTGTTCTGTTAATTAATGATCTTACTTTTATCGGTTAGCAGTATCTTTTCTATACGCACAATATCTTTATTCAAAAATGGTGCAAATGGTTGTCAGCAGTGTATTCTTTTCATTTTCGCTTTTAATTTTGAAGACTGTTTCGCTCGCCTAAAATGTACTTTAATTTTATTTCAACCTTCTTCAATGACCAATAAAACAGTAACTGTTGCATAAAGGGCTTCAACTTCCATGTTTGATATATAACTCAATAGGAATTTTACTTCTTTCGCGTCTCTTTCTCTCTCGTCTCTGTTGAAAAACGAGCAATTAGAATTAACACTCTAAAATCAGATCTTTGCATAGTTTAGGTTGTAGAAAGATTCAAAGAAAGGGATTTGATATGATTTAGCATGGAGCCCTACGATAGTTATTACCAGGTGGTTAACATTCACCGCATGCACCGCTGTATCTATAACTATAAGCTGTCTGAAATGATGCAAAAGCGTATATCTGAGCGGAAGTGCAGCTTTGGGAAGGTTCAAAGTGAAAAACAGTTCAGATATTTTTCTTGCATAATTTTAGAATAAAGAAAAGTAAGATAAAGCAGATGTGTTTTATTTTGCAAAGGGGTATTTCTTTTTTGCTACAAAATGTTTATACACTCTTTTTTATGAAAACAAATTTAAAAGAAATTTTATAGATGAAATTTGTTCAAAAGTAAGAACAAAGTTAAGGTGAGAAAAAAACAAAAAGCTAACACTTTTTTCTTTCTTGGTAAAAAAATAGAAGAAAACTACAACGTTTTCAGGTTCAAAAACTCGTAAAATATGAAAAAAGGCAATTACTTTCCTAACCCTTGAGTCAGGTTGTTTAGTTTCCCTGCGAATAAAACGAAGCTACTTTCAATTCAGGAAAAAAAGGTTGGATTATGGTGTTAATTTATACACTGAAGACTTTAATGGTTCAAAACGTAAAAGGAAAAAAAAAAGAATGATTTATTTTTACAGAAAAGTTTCAATCACCAGGCCCCGTGTCTCACGTAAATATATAAATACTACAAACAACTATATAAATACTACAAAAACATTTTAAACTAACAATAAACTGAATGCAAAAGCAATCTAGTATCTTAAAAGCATAAAACATTTTAGCGATATAGGTGCAATAGTAGAATTTGTTCTTGCTTTGTCCAGTCTTGTCTACTTACACGCTCTACTTAAATGGTATACTGAGCGCTCTCAATATATTGAGGTTGAGCTTGTACTGCGGTGAAAGCAACCACCGTTTATGAACGATGTTCGCGGTTAAAGCCGTATAGCTGCAAATTTACGATTACTTTAACATGTAATTTTTATACACATTCTACATTAATACACAATTTAACTCCAATGGTTTACGATACACCTTTGATAAACAGTCTCAGAATTTGCACTGTACAACATTAATGTAAGTATTTAAGATGGGCTAGTTGAACGAGTACATTTAACAATATTTACTTTTGCATAAAAAGGTCCTTGAGAAGTAATCTTTAAAATGGGTGTTTCGTTTCTGATGTTGAACTAAAAATTTATAAAAAATAGACTAAACTATCACTATATAAATAAATTATCTTTCTAAATATCGAGGCAACATGTCGGAATAGGTATTGATCCAAGCATGCTTTCACAGTTTAAATTTTTACAAGATTGAAAAAAATCGGTTTGAATAGACGACTCTGTTTAATTTTGCATCCTCATACAATCATGCAATCGCCCTCAGAGGAACAAAAATTGATTGAGCATCCTATTCGAATAAAAGTAAAAAATGGGATGCTGCGTTTGTGTTTTGATAGAAACAATTAGATAAATTTATAAGTTGTATACCGTAGTGAACAGAATTGTGAAAACTAATGTTTCGGACTCGGTAGTTCTTTGTCGGAGTTACTCCCGAATACAGCCTGAACCGTCAGTTTTCACAATTCTATTCACTATTGTGTAAAACTTACAAATTTATCAAATTATAAAAGCCCTTTTCTCATCTGCATTTATCTATCATTGAGTACTTAAAATCTGAAATTTCTATTTTAAAAAGAGTTGCTGTTCTTAGCCAGATTATTATTGAGGGGACCTGGTCCCCCCAACCAAATTGTTAGAGGGGGAGGGGGCAGTGCCCCCCCGGCAACCCAGTTCCGACGCCCATGGTTATATGGAACCAAACCATCCCTCTGATATAGCTCCCTGTACTGCAACATCGACTGTTTCATCAGTAAGGGGCTGTTTACATGATACTGGATCGAGTTCGATCCGGAATGAAAAACAACATTTGGTACCGTGTTTACATGAAAGTGTTTCCGAACGAGTTCATACCGAACGAGGCCTAACTAAGTAGAAAGCCCGCAAAAGGACAGCAGAAAACCAAAGAAAAACAAGATTACGCGTGCGCTGACCGAGACGTGAGCCGGTCTCGTTCCGGTATGAGCTTTGATCTCCGTTTACATGATTCC
Source organism: Zoanthus solanderi (assembly GCA_024336925.2). Taxonomy (NCBI): domain Eukaryota; kingdom Metazoa; phylum Cnidaria; class Anthozoa; order Zoantharia; family Zoanthidae; genus Zoanthus; species Zoanthus solanderi. The sequence continues at coordinate 15,518 of JANCMA020007788.1, forward strand.
GGGATAGGGTCTCGCACTGGAATGAAAGTTTCGATCCGGAACGAGAACCGGTGAGAGCTCGATCTGGAATAACTTCAATATCGTTCCAGGGTCATGTAAACACTGTTCGCTCAAATGCAGAGTTACAAGAGGGGAAATAGAGAATCCGGAGCGAGCTCATTCCGGATTGAAACTCGATCCGTTATCATGTAAAAAGCCCCTAACAGTCGTTCTCTTTGTAATACCATGATCGCTGCAAAATCTTTTTACACTTAGCAAACTGCAGCCCTTTGGATTCCATTCTCGTCCCCAGAGCCCAGCGTTTTTCTTAGCCGGCGGAGCCATCGCACGATAAAACATGGGGCTCTGGAGACACAGGATTTCAAAATCCTAAATTCCAGGACTTCCGGTATCGTGTTGACAGACTGGTTTGGTTTCATTGCGATCGTCGAGACAGGATTCGAGAAATCAATTTGCCATTCGTAATATGTTTCCCTACGTGTACAACAGAAAAACGTGCTTTTTAAAAAATGACTGACTCTAACTACTTTGTCGACAGGCTTGAGGTTACCTATTTACCGAGTTAGGATTTCGAGTTGGATTTTGAGTTGGATTTCGAGTTGGATTTTCGAAATGGATTTTCGAGTCAGGATTTTTTTGTGGGATTTTTTTGGCTGTTTGTTTTAGAGGTTTTTTTTTTTGGTGTGGTTTCCAGGGGTTTCAGTGGTTTTACACAACGTAATTTGTCAGCGGTGTTGCTCATCGTCTCGAAGTCTTTCAAGATGGAGGATAAAGAGGATTGCAGATCAGTAAGGGTAATATTGTTTAATGTATTCTAGTATTGCAATCGTAATTGTATTTTTGACTGGAAACAATAGCTGACACTTCAGTGAATGCTTTTAGTTAAATTATTCATTAACTTTCGATTGTTTAAGTCTTTTCATTTGCGTGTCAAATCGGCCCGGGTTTTAACCATTTTAAAAAATATTTCGCGAAATAATGTTTGATTTCAAGAGAATTATACACCAGACAAAAGCTATACGTGATCCCAGAAATGTTACCTGGTTCGAATTATCTTTTCAGAATTACGTGATATATCCAGGGCCGGGTGGAAGTAGTAGTTTGAGCCATTTTTTGCAACTCAGTGTCTTGCCTCTTCTGCTTTACGTATGCTTTATATAGTGACGTCGCAAAATAAGATAGATAACAAGCTTTATTGGCATCACCTTAAGTACAGGTATTGCTAAAGCATTTACAAACAGAAGAGGAACAAATTTTAAACTAAATTAATTTACAATCATTTATTTCTATAATTGCTACAATTGTAGTAGTTATCATATATCCAAATAAAATTGTAATGGTTATCATATATCCCAATAAAAAGGCAAAGTACTAACCTCACCCCTACACAATTTCTTTTGTATGTGTTGACTGCATTGGAGTGGAACTCTACGAGACGGTTTACGGACAAACTAGCCGATCGTTGCAGCTGGATTACAAGTTTGCATCTCAAAAAAACCGACTCTACATCCTTATTCGAAAATCCAACTCGAAATCCTAACTTGAAAATCCAACTCGAAAATCCAACTCGAAATCCTAACTTAAAAATCAAACTCGAAAATCCAACTCGAAAATCCAACTCGAAATCCTAACTCGAAATTCAACTCGAAATCCTAACTCGGTAGTAAGTCTGTTTCCATGATAACTTGATATTCCTACTTTTTATTTTAACAGAAATGAAATAAGCATTCATGGTTCGAATGACGACACTGTATAAAACAAGCTTTTTTACTAGCCTGTGGAAATATTTTTGACTGTGAAACACAAACAACTTCAGAAAACCATTCGACTGTAACAGCTTGGTTCATACGCTATGATAAACTTGGAACGATTTTCGATCAATCTTCGATTGAAATTTTACAGGGTGGACACTCGAGCCATGAACGCTATGGCTTTATATTCACTTATTTTGTAGTTATCTTTTACATTTTTCCAGAACTAACCACCGTGAACCGTTGTGTGAAATAACTGCGCCACTTTGAAGATAAAGTGAAAAATAAAAGGGGCTCAAAGAGCACATGTGGTCACTCCAATTTTCACAACTATTACCATTTCTTAGACCAAGTAAAAAGAAAATTAGAT
>JANCMA020007885.1:0-17615 GCA_024336925.2 Zoanthus solanderi
CCCCCCCCCCCCCCCCCCCCCCCCCCCCCCCCCCCCCCCCCCCCCCCCCCCCCCCCCCCCCCCCCCCCCCGCCCCCCCCCCCCCCCCCCCCCCCCCCCCCCCCCCCCCCCCCCCCCCCCCCCCCCCCCCCCCCCCCCCAACAGCAACAGCTCTCTTGGTCTGTTCGTATCTATCTGTAACTGGTCCGTTTTTGATGACTTTCACAAAGAGGAAGGATGATCATGAGACATGAGGGCCATTGCAATGTGTTGTTTCTCTCTTATTTTCTTTCCCAGTACACCAAGCTTGATATTGCCACGCTTTACTGATTGTGGATGGTGAGAGTCGTTCGGTATGTGAGATACTGGTCTGTATGTGTTGGCATAGGCGGATCTAGAGGGAATCCAAGGGAGCCACTCCCCCTCCCCCTCAGTTTTTAGGTATTGGCTTAAAGTAAATATTACGTGCTTAACACATGCAAATATAGTCTGAAACTGCATGAAAATAATTTTTTGTACACCTAGTTAGTTTTATCCTGTTTGTACACCTAGTTAGTTTTATCCTGTTTCCCCCCCCCTCCCCCTTTCTAAATTTCCTGATTCCGCCTCTGGTTGGCTTGTAATTGATGATTGTATAGAGACAGCTGTTAGGTTCCCTTTGAAAACAAGGTTGTTTTCGTTGACACCGTGGTTCACAGGGAAGCTATACACAAGCGTCTATTGTAATCCAACACACACAGACCAGCATCTCACATATGACTTTCACCACCTGCAGTAAGTAAAGTGTGTCATTAACAAATGTTTATAGGACAGAGGTAATAACTTCAACATGCAAGAATTAGATAAATTCTAGATAATTCACTTTCTTACGTATTAGTAGAAGGGAAAAGATAAATTAGACTTTTGCGCCAGAAGTATGTTTTCTACTGCTTACAATAAATATTTGTTGCTCACATTGAACAAAGTCAGGGGAACACGTATATTAGTTTGCTACATAATTCTTTCAAAGAATTTGGTTTTAAATCAGTAATGACTTTGGTGAGCAGGTTGTAGCTGCCAATCAATTTTTTTATAAAATGGAAAAATGGTTTTTGCTTGTATTAGAATTATTTTCTGTGAAATATTTTTTTGTGTAAATATTATTGCAGAAATTTATTTTTGCCATTTTGCCAAGAATCTGAGAAAACTGCTAAAATAAATTCCAGGAAATTTTTTTCTTGCCTGCCAGTTAAAATGTGGGGTAGAAGCATTGCATAGATGGTTAATTTTAGTTTTATGTTGACAATTTTTAATTTAATTCCTTAATCCTGGAAGTCCTTTGAATATATTTTCTCTTTATTCCAGGCAGGGAAACATGATGCTATTGTGAAAAACATACATGATCTTTTAGCAAAGTTAGCATGGGACTTCTCTGCCGACCAGCTAGACCATTTATTTAAGTGCTTCCAGGTTAGATAACCCTTTAGTATTTATTATTCAGTCGGTTTTAAAGGATTTTGTTCACAAAGGTATCATCTAAAACTTAACATGTCCAACATTATCTTCAATCATCCATAACCATCCATACTCATCAAACACTATCAGCATTATACAACATTCATCAAATCATCGAACATTATCTAACACCGTTAGAAACCCTGCTTTCCGTTTCAGAACTTCTGTTTTTTGGTTTCATATATAAAGAATTCCATTTCAGAAAGGCATTTTTAACAAATTACTGATTTGATATTGACAATTTTATTACTATAGAAGTGATTTTGTTACTGATGGTTAATATCTGTGTTCCAGATCACCAATAAATATTGGTGATCTGGAACACAGATCACCTCCAGTGATCTGGAGCACCTCCAGTGATCTGGATCACCTCCAGTGATCTGGAGCGCCTCCAGTGCTCAGTTCTGGGAAAGGGTAATTGCTTCACTGTGCCCCTATACAGTTGGATATTGGGATCTAAGGCAGGAAGCTCTCATGGGTCAAATATTCTCGGCCTCGTTTTTTTTTGGAAGGCGTGAAAGGTGTTTGTCAAGCTTCTCAATTGATAGCTGAAACACTTGCTGGAAGCATTTTATAGTTTTCCTTCTCTCTGGAACTAGCAAAGCTCCAAGATACTAATCAGTCTTGGAGACAAATGAGGTTTTACTAGTTCCAGGTTTTAAGTGTGCCTTCAAAGCCTCCTTTGTGTTATAATACACTGTGCATGACAAAGGTGGGACAGTGGTTGGTGCAGTTGGTAAGGTCTCGGTCTTTCGACCACAAGGTCCGTAGTCTGATCACGACTCTGCCAAGATATGAATCTTTGTGTGACCTTCTCTTCTACCTAAGCAAATTCAGTTTTCCATCCTTCTAGGGAAGGTAAATGAGTACCAGCATCTGCTGGGAGCTAACCTGCGATAGATTGGTATCCTGTCCAAGGGGAGTCAAAGACTCTCATCTGCTTAACACTACAGAAACTGGAGATAAGTGCTGGCTCCATGCGCCACTATGCTCATAAAGGATTTACCTTAAGCATGCCAATGAGTGCCTGCCACTTTTTTGAAGCAAAGTAAGAACCAGGGCCGGTCGCTGACATTTCTCAGCAATGAAAGCAAGCTGCAGTCTCATCTTCAGAAACAATTCCTTGTGTGAGGGTCCTGAAGGGGTAAAATGGGAATTGGGATTGGCAGGTTTTGTCCTGGGAAAATGGGGTTTAAGCCACTGAGACTGGGATTTGGTCACTGGGAATGGGAAAAAAATGTTAAAAATCAAAAATAGGAATGGGATTTTAGAATTTCGAAGTGAGGTTTGGAAAAAAAATGAACTGGGAAATGGGATTGGTAATCCCCCTTCAGGACCTTCTTGTGTGTAAGGAGTTCCAAAATCTGAGTAACTTTTACTCCTTATTCTAAGTAGTATTAAACCGTAATAAACATTTCAAAATTATTATTTTGACACTATTAAATATGTAATGTATGGATTAACTAAAGAGTTTGCAAATGTGGTAATTCTATTTATTACAATTCACACTATAGTATTACCTTTCTTGGTTTTGTAAAATCCCTCATACATGTGCAGTTGATGAGAGTGATAAAAAGCTGCCTCAAACCAGGAGTTCCATCGAGTTGAAACAGGAGGAAGCCTTACATCTGCTGGAGCAGTTGTTTTCGCCAAGAAATTCAAATCCTATGCCACATTCAAATCCTATACCGCATTCAGGGGTTTCATTAAGCTTTGGAGCAGGAGAGCATTTGGACTTGGCACCAGGGCAAAGTTTATGCAAAGTCTTAAAAATATTAAAAATTTATAGTTGCAGAGATGCTAAAAGCAGCCGGGCAAAGCTGTCTTCACAACTAGTCAATTTGCCCGGTTCCCGGCCCTTAGTGAAACCCCTGCACATTCAAATCCTATGCTGCATTCAAATCCTACATATGCCTCTTTCTATTTACCCAGGCTGTAATCCAGGTGTGTTCAGCTTACAGGTGTTCCCAACACTAGCGCAGTCTAAGCTAATCATCATCATCATCATCATCATCATCATCATCATCATATTCGTTTTTACGTCTGTTTTAAATGCTGGTAGCTAAAAGTTTTAACTATACTTTATTGAAAGGCATTGGGTTAAGTCAAAGTAGAAACTGCTTCTTAGTACGATTTAGAAAAATTTTAAGATTTTTTTTATCAATTTTTGTTGATAGTTGGAGAAAATATTAAGATGAATAATTGTTTATAAGAAGCTTACATCTGCTGGAGCAATTGTTTTCGCCAAGAAATTCAAAAAATTGGCTTTGTGTCTTGATTTTTTATATAATCTAGATTTTATCATTGCAAAGAGTGTTGGAGTGTGATAGAAATGCTTATGTTTTTGGAACACGTTGCAGCTCTTTTTTCTTTTCCTTTTTTTGTGGCGGTAAACCTTCTGCCATAGCTAAAAACAGTAAATACTGCTTAGCAGTAAGTTAGGGACGAAATCGTGCTCTTCACTACACTACCAAACGAGATAAATACCACGGGAGCACAGAGTTGGCATGCACTAACAATTTAAGTTACATATTTCCGTTTTTGAAATGCTTTTCAGTGTAAAAGTAGGGTTTATACACTTTCCAACTGCTTCGATTTATTGAAATGGTTACTAGGTGGTCTACTCTTATTTACTTACTCTTTCTATTCAAATCACAACAGCTAATGAAATATGCTTAAAAATGTGGATATTTTCTCACGCTATATTTTTTTCTTTTCAGGAAAGTTGGGCACATGCAAGCAAGAAACAAAGAGAAAAATTGTTAGAACTAATACGAAGACTTGCAGAGGATGACAAGGAAGGTGTAATGGCACACAAGGTTTGTTATCATTTTTCGTGTGTATTGCGAAAATATTACAATAATACCAGGAATAGAACTTGATTACAGCATTTCACAACATAAAATTTTGGAATGACAATTAGGAAATTCAAGAAGTATAATTTGGTAAGCTTATTGTTGTATGTATTGTATGTATCATGAAACGTTATGTCAAGTTTAATAATTAACTGTAGTGAAGTTAGGAATGTTTTAATTGTGGTACATACAGTAGTGTGTATTGTGTCACACACAAGGCAAAGAAAAATCAATTCCATGTTTCTAACTGGCAATAATAACTACTCATCTTACTAAATGTGGATTACTTATATTTAGTATATATACCCCACAAGTGAATAGTACTTTTTGCGCATGCTGCTTGGCTAGGTCGGAGGTGATTAGCCAAGTACTATTCACCTCCCAGCAGCAGAAGAAAAACAAGATGGCTTCCCCGTTTCGCTTTGGTTTCAAAATGTCACAAATAAAGTTACTCTTTGGTCTGCTAGTTATTTAGCTTGTGTGGTATATAACTAAAACAATTATTCACCACCGAGCAGTGAGGTAAATATCCACCACTTTTACTGACACTGAGGTGAATAATTGTTAATTATTTACCAAATTCAGAATAATTTCAATATTAAATCCCCCTCATTTTGGTAAATTTGAAAAGCTTTAAAACTATTGTTCATTTATCTACTTCACAAAATCAAGTCCTGATTCAATATAATTGTTATTCCTTTTTGCAGTGTTGTGTGTACAACCCCTAGGAAGCCAGATGCTCTTGAAAGTTAAAGTGTCTAAATCTATTATTTTATGTTAAGATCATCTAATACACTGATCATCTTTGTTAACATCTCAGGTGCTTGGTCTTCTTTGGAACCTGGCACACAGTGATGATGTACCAACTGATATCATGGACCTTGCACTGTCTGCGCATATCAAGATTCTTGATTATAGCTGCTCCCAGGTATAATAGGAATAATAGTATGAATGATTATGATGATGATTAATGAGATTAGAAGCATTTAAAAATAGTTATCGAAAGAAAGAATCAGTTGGCTACTTAAAAAGTAATATGAATTGGCCCTGGAGCATTGATAGTCAAAGTAGAGGATGAACCTGTGACCCACATTCAAATCCTGTGCCGCTTTTTATTTACCCATGCTGAAATCCAGGCTTATCCAGGTTACAGGTGTTCCAAATACTAGAGCAACCAAGCTAATCAGTTAGCTAAAATTTTAAATTAAACTTTATTGAAAGGCATCAAGTTAAGTCCAAGTAAAAACTGCTACTTTTAAGATATCAAGTTTTTTCGATAGCTGAAAAAATATTGAGATGAATAATTGCTGTAAGAATCTGTAAACTTATCGACCACTTATAGAGCAATTTGGTTCTTTCTTAGATATTAGAAAATGGTCCTGGATTTTCAGTATCAAATGAAAGTATAAAAAAATTCATATTTAAAAGTGGTGACTTAATGTTTTATATACCCTAACGTTTAAAACTTGAAGTTATTTTTATATTATGGTGACATATATGGACGAAAGCTTCCAAAAAAAGCAGGTTTATTTCTTAAAATGCCATTCTACCAATTTTCTCTATGTAACCTATGTTTTCATTTTTTAGGTTACAGATTATATATGCAATTTTCCAAATAAAGTTATCCATATCTTACCAATAAATGTACTGTAATTTCTTGATATATTTAATGTGAACTAATTATAGGCATATACTCATTGGTTAGTTATAATAGGTAATTGTATTGTATTGTAAATTATCTGTTGAATTGTAGGATCGAGACTCCCAGAAGACACAATGGATAGATCGCTGTGTGGAAGAACTTCGAAATGACACCTGGGTTTTACCAGCCCTCAAGCAAATAAAAGAAATATGCATGTTGTTTTATGAGGTTGAGTGAACTTTATTACGTGGTCTTTATGATTAAATTGTGTCTTTAGTTGTCTTGTTTCTCAGACTGTAAAAGGTTTTTGGTTCAGTTTCAATTTTTTTAACTTAAAATTCTTTCAACTGACCATCAACACAGTCCCACTTAATTTTTTAGGAAGGTGTAACATAGTGTTGAATGATATTTAATGGTATTAATTGATTTTAGATGGACATGATGGTGGTTGTATTGGATGAAGTCAGATAACCGGTTGACGTCATATGGTGTTTGATAATGACAATCTTGGTTGATGCTGTTAGTGTTTATTGATTCTGGATATGGTGTTGCATTTTGTTGATGTCCAATAAATTGGAGTATTAGATGATGCTGGATGGTGTTGAATGAAGCTTGCTTGTGTTATGGTGGTGGATAATGTTGAATTTTATTGGATGATGTCCAATCATATTGGAGTATGTGAGGTGATGCTGGATGGTATTAAGTGAAGCTTGCTGTGTTGGATGGTGTTGGATTGTTTTGAATGTTTTTGGATGTGGAAATTGGATGGTGTTGAATGTTGTTGGAAGTTGTGTGATGGCGTTAGCTGAGATGGCATTGGGTGGTTTATTTGGTTAATCTTATCCAGCATCATCCAGTAATTTTGTTTCCTAGGTGTCCAGTCCAGCGTGATTTCATGGGATTGTATTATCTTTTATGGCATTGAATTCACCGAAGCACAACAGCGTCCAGCATCTTTATTACATTAATTGAAACAGTCAATTTGTATTATGAAAATTGTATTCACATGCTTAAAGTACATATGAAGTAAAAAGCAAGTTTGGCTCAGTTGTTAGTTTTAGTTCTAAATACCAAAAAAATATCCAGTGAGCGAAAGTTCTTTTATTTATTATTATGCTGGTTTAAAATCTTGAAAACAGCGCTTCAAGGTGTCTCCATTTTGTGCTTGGCCAACGGTCAGATTTTAACGGATATGACCTACAATCCTGGACAAAAAGATTCGGGACAGTTGATCTTTTTCGTCGCGCTTTACTCAAGGTTTCAACTATTAACAAAATGTAAGGCTCCCATAATATCTCAATTAATGAATTCCCCCCTCCACCCGCTACAGTGTTGAAATACCTTTTTGCTAGTAGGCGAATGTATTGATTTCAAAATGTTAAAACATTGAACGGGGGAGATGGGGGAGGATAGTTGCTGTATTGTTTAAACCCAAATTAATGCAGTGTCCCAAACGTTTTGTCCAGCCAATGGTTCTGAGGTTTCAAATATCATGGCAGACAAGAAAGCAGAGAGCTTGAAAGGGACTCGGTAAAGGATAAAATGTTTTCGCTATCAGACATTTTTCAGTTTTCAACAAGAAACAAACCCTTTCCCGTCTAATTGGAACCACTGGCTACGTCATGAGCCAAAGTCGTCACCATTCTTTTGAGAAACCTGTTTGGCCTTTTCTAGCTACTTTAATCAGCAAAAAAACTTTTTAAAAATGTTTTACCAACTTAAATATTTTATTTCGTAATGAGGGTGTTGTAACCTTTCATATTTTGGAAATTTCTTTTTACTTCATATCCACTTTAAACTGTTTGAATCAAATTCTATTGCTGCTGTATTCTAAGTAGATCTAGCTAGTTATTTTATATTATTTTTTAAGGTTCTTCCAAATTATTACCAATAAATCATATATACAGTAGAGGTAATCTAAAGAACTTCTTTAGGCTCCTCAGAACTACTCCCACATGCAGCGGAATCCTCATGTGTTCTATCGCCATGAAGTGATCAACAGATTACAACAAACCCATTCTCTGGTTACAATTGTTGCTGATAATCTTGACAAGTATATGAAAAAGATTAGAACATTGGCAAAAAGTAAGATATCAAGTCAATATATAATTATTTATAATAATAATAATAATGACTGTGTGCTAGTCGCCCTTATTGCAGTCTTCTGACTGAACTACAGGGACGTGGCTCTATGAGGTCAGACCAAAAGCATGTGAAAGCACCTCTAGTACTCGCTACACTATGTACGCTTGACTTTGGAACAGAGCACCACAGCCAGTTGGTATTCGCTGTGAGTTGATTTTTAGGAGGGAGGAAAACCAGAGTGCCCACAAAAACCCCTCTGAGTTAGGTTGAAATTGACCAATAACTCACCCCACACTGTATGTCCCAGGCAGGAATCGAACCCAGGTCATAGTGGTGGGAGGTGTGAATGTTAAGTACTGTGCCACCCTGACACCCACTATAACGCTAAAGTGCATGAATAATGTTTTGAGAGGAATCCAGGGAAAGAAATTGAGTTACTCACGTGAGTGGTGAAATGTACTTGCTTTGCAAGTCAGTGGGTTTATCGTGGACGTTGGTGATCAAATTGTTCTTTTCATACTATAAGATTTTGGTCTCAGGAAATCTAATCCGAGTCTCCTTTCTCTTTAGAAACTGTGTGTTTTCTATCACTGCAGGCAAACCAGATATCAATCCCGTAGAGGAATTTCCTGATGGGAGATATTCCCATGTCCAGCAAGTTCAAGAGAGGTTGAATTTTCTTAGGTGGGACAAAGAATGTTCTTACAGTAAATAAATATTCGTTTTACATAACAAAAATAGATATATACATATTTTTCAGCAGAAAAACATGTATGAAAAATATTTCACATTTATTATGTACAAAATACAAAAAATATTTTTTCAGCTACACATATTAGGTTATGCCCCTCTAAGGAGAAGGAAAGGAAACCTCTGCACGGATACTTTTCAAAAAGATTGGACAAATAAATTAACTCAAAACTGGTTTAAAACCCGTTATAACCAGTTTGAATTTCATCATATGTCATAATGTAAAACGACTACTGGCAGCTTATGAGCCAGCTGATTTTTTCCGTTGACCGAGTTTGACTCCTCGTTACCATCATGGCGGCCGCTGGAAACAGTGTGACGTTGGAATGACCTTAACGTTCACACATAGTTGATAGAATATCGAGCAGATCTGTGCAGAGGTTTCCTTAGTTTTGTATAGTAGCTGCGCTACTCCGCCAATATGGAATATATTTTCTCCCAAATAGCCTGCAATATAATGTGGAATCACCGGCTTAGAATCGCATTTAGTTTATAGAATTTAAACAGAGATATAGAGAATTTAATAAGCTTTTCAGTGATATATAGGTTTATCGGGTTGTGTCGTGAAATAACAGAGATATTCGCCATTTACTGAAGACACTGCTAAACACGCAGAAAAAAAGTTGCATAAATTTATAACTTGGCACTTCAGTAGCTATTAATGAAACTGTTTCTTTTTTCTATTTAGTATTGCTATCTTTCACCCTTGTTTTTAAATCCTATCAATCACTGCCAGCCACTTTTATCTCTGTTTATATGTATACATTAGATTTCTGTATATTAACTATTCATTTGCTCAACATTTTAATTGCTCTGATGTACTTTTCCTATGGCAATTATAAAAATTTTTAACTTAGAGTTGATGAAACGATGTGCTTCATTTAATCGCTGATACACTTCTCAATTTCTTGAAAAACTGTTGACAAATCAAAGAGTTGATCAGTTTTCTCATCTGTGATGGACCCTAGCGTTGGAGCATAGTTGCACATAAAGTCTGTCTTTGAGTCACTTTGAGCTTCGTGTTGGAGAATTGATTGTAGACAACAAAGAGTTCTTTACCATGAAGTCCACTCTGACTCTGTAAATCCATGGCTCGTCAGCACTCTTCCCCTGCCAGAAGAGCATGTAGAGTACCATCACCTGGCAGTCTTGTTTCTTGCAGGGCAGGAATGTCAGCACAAAGACGATGGAGCTCTCTTTCTGTTACGGCAATTTCCATAAACTATGATCAACATTTTTTTTGATAGGTTTAAATGTTTTTAGTTTGGAGAAATGTTTATTTAAACCCATTATTTTTTTTGTTTTAGGTTTCTTCTAAAAGATGGCCAGTTATGGCTACTGGAGCCTCAAGCAAAACAGGTATTTCCTGTTGTGGTACTAACCTTTCCTACATTTTTTATTATTTTGCCACTCACCCCCTTTTGGTTTAACAGATTTGGCAGTGTCTGGCCGAAAATGCTGTGTTTCCCTCAGACAGGGAATGCTGCTTCAAATGGTTTTCTAAGGTGAGAGACGATACACTACAGATTACTGCAAAATTATCAACTTTCTCTTCAAAGTTACTCCATCAAGATTTATAATTCTTGCTCTCAAATCTATAGCTTCAACAAAAATAAATTAAATCTTGTTTTAAACACCATAGAGTTTGCTAAATGTTTGTACTATAGTTTAAACTCATTTCTTCCATAGTTGATAAAAACAATTGAAAGGTGTAACTAAAACGCAAAGGACATAATCACACTATTATGCTGTAATTTTTTGATAACTAGCATACTGTTGTCAGTTGTTAGCCATCGTTTCCCAATTTGCAAATATATAAATGCCTAAAAACCAATACCAATTAGATCAGTTTAAAGTCTAAAATCTTACGAATTTACCAGTAGACCAGTTTTGAATTCTCAGTTGTAGCCGGATAAATGACTGTGGATTCATTTTGTAGTCTTAGCCTCGTTTTGTTGTTAAATATTCAAAAATACATGCGAGAGAGAGCTAGAAGTCACACCTCCAACAATACACACAGCTCTAAGTAGTATAAAACTGCATTGGAATTTAGGAATATTTAATTTCATATTGAGGCTAAGACTACAAATTGAATACGTTGTCATTGTTGTCAGCGGTAACTGCAAATTCGAAAATGGTCTGTTGAAATCCGCATCAATGAGAAAAGATGCGACTCATAGTTTATGGTGCATACAATGGTATTTTTGTTTGTTTTACTGTGTTTGGTGGTGGGAGGCAAGGCAGGGTTTGCCCAATTCAAAGTGCAATGGCCTAAGACCAAGTAGAAATTAAGTTCGGCCCTAGAAATTAAGTCCCCAACATAAGTTTGTCCACAGCACGTTTTTAGTTAGAAAAAAAGTATGATTTAAAGTGTAATTCAAATCACAATAGAATTAAACTTTATCTTTTGGTTATAACAAAACGCGTCATAGATTACATATTAGTTTATTTTTAACCTTAGTTTCAAACAAAACATTTTGTAAAAAGACTCTAGGGTCTTGGACAACCAAATTTAGATAGTACTTGTCAGAATCAGAAGTGGCGAAGAAATTTTTTTTTTTTTTTTTGCACCTTGGGCAGTGTTTAATCAAGTGAGTAATAATTATGGTAAACCCTAATAACAGGAGACCATATAATATTTTGTTTTGCATTTCAGCTTATGGGGGATGAGCCAGATTTGGATCCTGACATCAGCAAGTCGTTTTTCGAAGGAAACGTTTTGAAGTTAGACCCATCCCTTCTAACAGAGAACGGCATCAGGTTGGTGATCAGGATAAATTCATTTACTTAACTTGAATATCATCCTAGCAGCCAGAAGTTTGTATAAAGAGAGGGATCAGTGTTTAAAACATAGTATCAAAGTCAGAAATGCACGCCTGATTGTTTTTCTATCTTAGATCAGGTCGCAAACATCTCGCAGCTCAAAATTAAAGAGGCTATTCGAATTCTCTGGGAAAAGCCCTCACTTAATCACCAACTTGCACATGTTAATTTAAAATTGTCACTTTAATCCCTCCATTGTACTATGTTCTTTAATTAGACATAATCTTTTGTTCATTTTCAATTTATACGCTATGTGTAACTTTGATTTCATAATTCTGATGAAGGCATGAGCCATGCCGAAACATGTAAATACAATCTGGATCTTTGTTAAAGTTATAGTATCAAAGTGATATCAAAAATTAACAACAAAAACATATAAGTAAATACTGTTTGGACATTTGTCATGTGTACAAATTTGAAACAAATTTAAAATGTATATCATGGCTCACCCCAGGGCAAAGCAATGCTGTTTTGACTAATATCTACTGCTGAAGTAAAAACCGAATACATATTGATCAAAATTTCCCTTACTTACTTATTTACTTACTTTCTTACTTACTTTCTTACTTACTTATTTATTTACTTACTTTCTTACTTACGTATTTATTCACTTACTTACTTACTTACTTACACCATAGATAGTATGGCTTTCTGCTTGGTTTCCAGGAAGTAGCTTCAAATAACCGAGAGGTTTATAGCATTTGCTGCTCTTTTTTAAAACTGAATCTTTCATCATGCATACTCCATACTTTTACATCATGCAGTCATTATAAATGATTCATACTTAGAGTGTATGCAGAATCCTCAAATCTAACAACATTTTTTATAAATAGGTTTTTGCTAGCTTTAACATCAGTGATGATTGATTCCAGCATTGTACTGATTATTTCTTGGTCTCGCAGCCATTCTTAATTCTTTGCTCGTAATTTATTTGTACCAGTGTTGTTAAATTGCTGATGATTTATTGCAGGTGCTTTGAGCGATTCTTTAGAGGCGTTAACATCAAGGAAGGAAAGCTTGTTGCAAAACGCCGTGCTTACATGATTGAAGATCTTGACTTGTATGGAGTTGACTACGTGTGGAAGGTGAGGAGATTACAAAATGTTAATGACAATTTAAGTTGGTAATAGTTGCAATTTTCTACCAAGGTAAGAATTGATAGTGAAATTAATAACTCGATTAGCACATGCTTTGCTATTTCCTTTGTGATCATAATTGGAAATTACAATATATCTTTTTTTCTTTGTGCCAGAGAGTTACTAGCTAAGTTATTCAAGAATTCTTATTTAATATAAAGGGATTCGTTGCCATTATTATAGTACAATCAAAGCCCAACGTTTTGGGATTTTGGAGACCTTATTTGACAGTCTACAATAATTAAAACTCTAAGTTAGTGCGATTTTCTAGTTATTTATTGGTAGATAAAATGTTTTCCATTCATACAGTACCGTTCACAAGAAGGTATCAGGCCTCCCGAGGTTTGTAATACGAGAGCCTCACAAAGTAAGAGCTATTTTAAGAAGTCCAAATAACGTTGTCCTTCATACTGCACCTCACAAAGTGAATGGGCAGAACCAAAGTACAAGTTTGGTTGATGAAATCACTGTTCACAGACCGGAGATGATTTGCCAACATTCCATTGATTATAGCAAATAGATAATAGTCCAAACATTATATATTTTTCGTCTACAATATTTGAGTGCAGTTTAAAAGTACAAAGCCGTGAGTTCCAGTTTGCTCCCAAACAAGACTTCCTTAAAACAAAAAATTAATGTTGCAATGCTATCTTTTCAGGTTGTTCTTCAGGGTAGTGATGAAATTGCTGCAAGGGCAATCGAGTTGATCAAGGAGACGTACACCAACTTGGGTCCAAGACTGAGAGCAAGCCAGGTACAGTTCATGCAGTTTTTACAGGAAAAGCTGAGGTAACCGTAATAGACCAACTCGCATTAGAAGACAAACAAATTGTCTGAACGGACTTGTTCGTCTAATGTATGTTCGAAACAAACTGAGAGGAATAAGGTGTTCATCTAAAATTGATACCAAACAGACAAGCGATGAACAAAAAATTTTCTTTACACAAAGAAGACTGGTACCTGGCCTCTCTTGGAAAAAAATTATGGCGACAACATACATTTCTAGGAGACTTATGTGTCTATTAATTGTGAATTTTGTGTTCTTTTGCCGTGAAAAATTTGTTTCTTATATCTTGTCAAGTAATAAATTAAATCTCGAATTGTTTGCCTTATTACTTGTTTTTAGTCTAAATTGTAATATATTGAGGTTAGAATAGAGGGCCCAATGATATCAGGTAAAGGAGAACTGAACCCTAAAATCGACTTCGTATCGTTTGAACATTCAGGCATATTAGAACAATTATATGAAGTTTTTTTAAGCTGTTAGCTGGGCAGTTCAGAAAAATTTGATGTTTTGTAACGAATCGACAAGATTTGATCTTGGGCTTAATATGTTATGTCAGCGGTTATTTTTATAATATATGATGTAGGTGAAACGATACTAGAAAGATTAAAAAAAGAAGAAGAACATGATTATTATCCAGCGTTTGGCTGTTATAAAAAAAAACTTCTCAAGACATAGATCGCCAAAAATTATCAAGATTTCGAAGCACATTGCCATATTCACTGAAAAGCTTATTAAATTCTTGAAATCACTGTTTAATTTTTATTTAAGAAATTCAATACACAAGGAGAACGAAAGTCTTGTTCTTCGACCTTTGTGTTATCTTTCTCGAGTTCCAAGTCAGACTTTGTTGCGTTTGATGGCACCAGTTATATTTTCTTTTTTGACACTGTGTCTTAATTGTGAATTTAGGTGGGAGTTTGGTCGACTGATTCGGCTGGGTGCACAATTCGTGAATGAAAAGTCGTCTTCCTAGACGGGCAAACAGTGAAACAAATTTATATGATTTGTTGGTCTGAATTTTTTTTTAGTCCCGTTTTTACACTTGACAGTTGTTCATCTGGACGACTTAACCTTTCTCTAGTGTGAAAATAGCTAATGTTTGATTAAGTTGTTGCATAAGATTAGTTGTTAAGGTAAATAGACCACCATTCAATGTAGTAGATAGCTAGTATATGGCAAGGATTGGGGGTAACATTTTACCATCTTCATTTTCAACAAATTGCTTCAAGTCAAATTCTTGTGAGTGTTTGGCAATAGTTGACAAAGGAAATCAAAATCCAAATAAGACGAAAAAAAATAAAACCATTAGAGTAAAAAAATTTTATGCTTTTTGGGACAGATTATACATTTGAATTGGAAAGTTTATGCAGATTTGATTTACTATGAAGGTACATTAGAGTAATGATTCCTTATGTAAATTTAAACTGTCGATGCTAACATGCAAAACCTGTTTTTTATAAAAAACAATTTGTTAAAAAACGGCTTCGGTTTCTCAAATTACGGATACACCAACAATCAGTGATGATGCAAAGTTGGAAACTCATAGAAAGTTTATCCAGATTGATTTACTCTACTTTAAACATTTAGGAGAATGTTATGTGGCAATCCAGAAAAGTGTGAAAAAAAAATGGATTTACTCTGTTTCATACTTTTTTTTATTTTTCTTTATGGAAATATATGGAAATTATGTCCAGAACTGATGAATTTGACTGTTTCAAAACTGTCAGTGTTGCTGGGTGGAAATCCAAGAAAATTTGCAAAAATTGATTTACTCCGTTTCATAGCCCTTTGATTTTTCGTTATGGAAATCTATGGAAAGTATATCCAGAACTGATGAACTTGACTGTTGCTAGGTGGAAATCCATGGAAAGTTTATTCAGAGCTGTACCAGTCGACTGCAACAGTCAGCTGACTTTCTAACGAAAGTAGCAGAACATAGTACGGATTGTAAAACCGAAATTAAAAAGGACGAAATACGACATGAAGCCATCAAGATTGTAAGATGCCTTACTGTTCTAAAGGAGTATGTTGCTGAATGTGATGATGATCATGTAGAGGAGAGAGTCATCCTTCCGCATGGCAGGTTAGTGTTTTAAGCTCATATTGTTTCAGATGGTAAAGGCGAATGGATTGAGATGGTACGGGTATGTTTTGAGGAGGGATGATGGGCACGTTTTGAGAAAAGCATTGGAGTTTGAAGTGAAGGGCAAGAGGAAGCGAGGACGACCAAAGAAGACGTGGAAGACGCAAGTGGAGAAGGAGAGCAAGAGTGTTGGTACAGAATCAGAATTGGATTGATTAATTGATTGATTGTTTCACTCTTAGTGTGAAAGGCTGGGTTGTTAAAAAATGGGTTAGATTTTTTAACCCTGGGTTAAACAAAAGTTATAGCAGCAATTGCTTCTCTAAGGAAAAGATTACGGTTCTTATAAAATACTGTTCAGACTTTCCCCGGAAAAAATCTATTAATCTCCAATTTACAGATCTAATCCGACTCTGTAAAGTTGCAAACAAAGCTATGGGTTAAAAACTTTACCCTGGGTTAGCGCTAATTGGCTTTTAAACAACTGGGCCAAGGAGGTTAGAAGAGTGGAAGTTTTTTTGGATGTTGGCGGTTAAATGAAGGATGGAAGCCTGTTATAAAGTGGGCGTTTGTCATAGTTGGAAACAAAACCATGGGTTAAAAATTTAACCCTGGGACGAGGATTGGCTTTTAAACAACTCGGCCAAGGAGGTTAGAACAGTGGAAGCTGGTTGGATGCTGGCGATTAGATGAAGCAAGGGTGGAAGTCTGTTACAGTATAAAGTGGGCGTTTGTCATTTTGTTTTTGTTTTTTTACTAAATCAGACCATTTCACAGATCTTAGTTTTAATTCTGAAGTCATGGAGAAGGTTAACTTTGCAAAAATTACAATCCTCTCCCACTATTCTAATGCAGCTCAGTTTAGCTCAATTTGTTGCTTTCTTTACAGAGTTTAGCATTGACCTTTATAGAGACAAAGTCTTTTTGGGATCGTGCAAACGTAATGCGTAGTTCTTTGCACTTGTTTAGGTCCTCTCGTGGGAAACGTGTCGCTCATAGTAAACTCGTTCTATCTCTTTAGGTCTTGTCGAGGGAAACATGTGTCTCTCATAGTTAGATTTCCCTCCCATGGACGACAAGGTGAAGAGTTTGACATTTGGGCACACACCAATGAATCCTTGGCATCAGTAAGGCGACATATTTACCAGAGGTAATCCGGCTTTTGCTCTCTTTCTGACTAACAAATTAACCATCATCCATACTACTGAATAGCAAATGTGTTAATGTAGCAAACTTCTCAACCACCCCTCCCTAGTACTGTGGTAAGGGTTTAACTTTTAAGGGAGGGGTGGGTTATTGTTTTGAGAAATTTCTGCTTATCCCATCTTGTTGTATAGCTGCGAAACCTGGTCACTCACCTCCACTCTCGAGAAATCAGTCGACGGGACCTACACCCGGATGCTCTGTGCAGCCCTGGATGTCAGTTGGCAGAGCCATACACCTAATGAGGTTCTATATGGCTCCCTGCCACGAGTCTCCAACAAGATTGCATGGAGACGCCTTGGACTTGCTGGATACTGCTTCAGGCATTCCAGTTTGACGGGCGATCTTATCCTGTGGGAGCCTTGGCACGGACACAGAAATAGAGTTCGCCCCCCATCAACCTTTGTCGACACCCTGTAGACAGATGTGGGGGCGGTTGCCACCAGTGAGCTGGCAGACTGCATGGCCAACAGAAGCAATTGGAGCGCCAGGCGTGCAGCTCGGCTGCGGCCGCAATGATTGATTGATTGATTGATTGATTGATTGATTGATCCCATCAAGTATTGTATTAAAGCTTTCCCAACATGGTTTTGTAATTTATAAGTTTTGGACGACACAAATAGGAGTACCAGGTATTTGGTATCTAAAGTACATTTCAAATTTTGTTTTCTCTTTCAAAAGATGATCAATTCAGTCAAAAAAATTCTACCCAGAGTGGTATACCTCGATGTCTCTGCCATATCAGAAAAAGCTGGTACTTTGCTTTGCAAAGTTGGTTT
>JANCMA020007984.1:0-17608 GCA_024336925.2 Zoanthus solanderi
GATTTAAAAATATTAATGTCTTCAGAATTTTTTTTTCATGGCTTATCTAAATTATTCCAGACAACTGGACCTCTGAAAAATAAAGACTGTCTTCCAAATTCTGGAATTTTTTTTATTCATTTCTATTTTATTACCTCTTCTTTTGGACTCTTTCAAGTTAAACATAAAAGACAGCCTGTGATTTCCCTGAGACTTTATAATATTGAACATTTCAACGGCGATCCTTTTTTATATATAAAACCCAAGTCTTGCCAATTTACTTTTCCTAAAACATGATTATCATTTAAAGAAGGGGGAACTTTATGTATAATTCTAGCAGCTTTTATGTGTAGCAATTCCAGATTTTCAAATAAAGAAGTAGAGCAACTTCCCCAAACTGATATGCAATAAGTTGCATATGGTCAATGATCATCTTATAATAGATACTCTAATTTCTGTGGTGGTAAATAGCTTATCCTCGTCTACAAGAACAAGTTTTTTGACAAGTTTACTTATCATTTCTTACTGCTCGTTTAGCAATGTTCAACAAGTTTCCCTGAACAAGAAAAATTGTTGTGTAGATGACGGGCAAATAAGTTTTCCTTGACAATTTTCTATATACTAAATCAATAATCCTTCATATTTTTGCCACATTTTGCCTGCTGTTCGTCTACACGAGCATGCTAGCTAGCTTTTCCTTCACAAGAAAAAATTGTCCACTTTTCTCCATCTACACCAGCAATATTTCCTTGTACAAGAAAACTTCTCAACAACAGTCAAGGAAAATTGCTCTGAGCTGGAGCTTCAGAGAAGAACGAGTCTGTTAATACTATTTACTGGGTGGCCGAAGGCAAACCAGTCTTAAAATCGGGCTGCTTTTTTTAGCCATAAATTATTGAAAAATTGGAATTATATTCTAATAAATTACAAAGACATATGCTCTTTGTATCCAGCACAACAGCAACAAAATTATATGAGCTAGAACGCAAGCCGGATACTCGCATCAACAAAGATATGAATGTCTTCTTCGACCTGCTTCAAAAGGACTGTTTGTTTTTCGTTTTATTGTTTGTTATTTTGTTACTTTTATAAAATATGAATGTATGCTAATAACCAGGGGCGGGTTCAGAAATTTTGAAAGGGGAGGGGGTACCTTACAGATAAGCCTTTCGCATCAATATTTTGGTCAGTTCATAAATAAAGTATCAATATTTTGGTTAGATCATAAACAGGGTATCAAATTTTTGGTCAGTTCATAAATAGGGTATCAAATTTTTGGTCAGTTCATAAATAGGGTGTCTATCAAATTTTTGGTTAGTTCATAAATAGGGTTTTGGTCATAATAAGCGTAAGGGTTTTGGGAAGTGGGTGACACACCTCTACACCATATCTTAGGGAGTGCCTGCAGGAAAATTATGATCTGGTGTTGTGGTCTGTTGTTCAGGGTCGCAGGAGGGCATTTATTGTTAGCAAAATGTAAACTTCATGATGCAGTTTTTGTAGCTTTATATCTTTTCTATTGTGAATGGGGCTTAAATTTTTGGTTATAAGTTATAACAAACATGTTTTTTCTCTTTCAGATTGATAATTAGCTATAGGGCAGGTGTGATAGGTGGTGGATTGGTTTCTTGTGTATGTTAGTATTATTATTAAATAAGGGTTAGTTTGCATGATTAAACAATAGTACATTGCAATACTGAAATTTTACCAAATACCCTTCTATTGGCTTCGCTGATTTAAGAAAGGACCTCCAAATGGCACTCTGAATATCACATGGGTACGGCAAACCAGCAGTTTCACAAATTTTTCTATCATACTTTTGGTATTCAACAGTTCGACCAAGACTTTTAATGACAATGGCTTTGTTATCCCATACACCATGCCTTACATTCTTTTCTGCTTCTTCCGACCAGGGATAGTTTTGCTTCACTCGAATAACTCCTTGTTTGATCATGTCACACAGGGTATCATTCACCCCGAAGCATGCCGGGCATTTATTCAAAGCAATCGTGTCCAAAGAAACCACATGCAATTTGTCTAAACTGACATCAATGATCAGAAAAGTGACCATTAACAGGTGCTTAAAGATTCCAAGCATCATATAAAAGCCAGTCACTAAAGCCCCAAAAATCATCAGTTTTATGAGTTTTTTCAATGCTTTTCTTCGGCAGTTAATGAATACAAAATGGTCGAGTCTCATTACGCTGTCCACAAGTTTTCAGAACTTCCTAAAAGTGGTAACGTAGCCACTCACATGATTTGCAAAATAAGTATTTTTCTTGTTAACAAACTGCATGAGTTGCAAAACTCAAATCTTGAAGGTCTCAAACCACTTGAATGAGGTGATCTATCTTTGAGTACTTACACCATGAAGTGATAACAGATATAAAGTCAGTCAAGCCCAACGAAGTCCCTAAAAGGACGGTATTAAAGTCAACTCACTTTGAAACTCTTAAAGTGCGTCCAGTAATAAGAATATCACTGAACGGCTAAAAAAATAAGATTTTTTAAGTCTGCTAAAAATAGTAAATTAAAATAATTGATAAATTTTCATCATTCAAAGTATTGGTTCAGAGAGCGGAAGTGACGTTTAGCTAATTACTCCAACCTCGACCTTCGGGTGCATAACATCAAAGCGAGGCTCTGGGTGCAGCTGTAGGAAAACATTTATTTTTTTTGTTGCTTGGCCGAGAGGTACAAACTGTATTCTTTTACGCTTTCCCGCTCGCAAATTCTCAACTATTTCGTTCAGAATGGATTCAAACTATACATTGGTTGGATTTGAAGGACATTTAAGTGAGGACGAAGATGATGGTGACGAAGCGATAGACCCGCGCGTTAAGGTACACAAATGAGAATATATATAAAACTGTAAAACTAGCATTTCAGTCGAAACTCATGTTCGTTTGATCATAAAAAAACGTCTTTAAAGTGTTGTTTCCTATGACTGAGTTAATGGATTGTAAATATTCTTAGATATTTTATGTTCTTCACGAATTTAGGGAGAACTCGAAAGACTTAACAGCTCAACCGTTGAGATAAACAGACTGGAACAAGAACTGCAGGTTGGGAAAAAGCTTTAATTTTTCAATTATATCGTATTTACGATTTTTCGCAAAATCGTTTCTTTTGACTCGAAAGTCCTTTAGGGGCAATTCTATGTATCTTTAAATATAATCATACTTTATGATTTCTATTTGCTTTAAAGAAGTCGTTTTTTTTTGTTCTGAGTAGTTAGTTGACCGCTCAGTTTCCAAATTTCATTAAAGTCGCTATCAGAGATTTTTTTTTTTCGAAATTTAAGAAAAATCGGTTACAATTTGGTTCCTCGTAGAATTATAGTATATTCAAAATGACAACTTAACGTATTTAAATTCATATAAATTTAAGAAAGTAAAATGGTTTACTGCTTATTTATTATAATTAATAATAATATTTTGACTTTTCGTAATCCGATTGCTTTATAAGAGTGCACACGTTTAAATTAAAATATCGCAGATTAACACAGACTCTTGAGTTTTTCTAGTTACTGTTACCAAAATATTTGTTATTTTGTTATTCTCAGCTTAACGTTTTGATTTAATTGGAATTCAGGAAATTTATATTCATTTTCAATTTTTTCCCAGTTTATTTTAGTTGACAACTGAAGACAAACTTTTCAAAATTGAAAACTTTATAATCATTTATTATAAGTGGTTTTAGTTGCTGATATTTTGAGCACTAGCAAAGTTGGTCGCAAAGGGTTAATTCTCAACACATTAGCTGTTTACTCTGCCTAACTATATGCATTGCATCTTCTCACAACACACACTATAAACTCTTAAAAAAATCTTGTCTATTTATGCTGTATCATTGCCAAGGGGATAAAAAGTAAAATAAAAAAAAATAGAATAAACAGATACATTGATTTTATATAGTGCATTTATCCACATAAATGCTCAAATGCACTTTACAAACAATTACAGAGCTGACAGGTGAGAGACTTATATAGATTGTCCACTACAGCAGCTCACATATACTTTTATAATTAATAATGCTCCTGGGCAGTAGAATAGACAGACCACACAACATCAGGATCACCATGCTACTCATTTCGATAGATGTGCATGGGTTCTTTTAAGTCCAACGATAGAGAGTCGAGAGACTGGACCTACGGTTTAACGTCCTTATCTGAGAAGACAGGAAGGTCTAACCATATTTTGTTGATGTTGTAACAAAGGCAGCACCTTCTCCTCAATTATTTTAAGACCCTGAGAGTTGGTCTTCGTCCACCTTAGAGTGGTAAAGATGGTGTCCCCAATTAGTAGTCCTTTGGTCAGCTAAATAAACTTCACACCTAATTAAAGTTGTTAGTACTTGCTTAATTACTAATATATTTTACTGATAGAAGGATGGAAACCTAAATTAGTCAACTTTGGTAGAAAAGGTCTCCAGAATGTTCAAATTGTAGCAGAGCTGAGGATTCTGTGGTTCATTGCATTGACGGCAGAAGTCTCTCCAGTTATACTAACTACACCAACATCTATGATCTGCTTTAGTGTTTTACATTTTGATGTGATAAGTTACCATATGTTTCTCACAAAATTGTTACAGGAGGTACAAGCAGCATTTCGTCAGACATTAACTGAATCAGCCTATGTACTAAAAAGTCAAGCTAACCACCTTGGGAAATGTGTGGAACAAGCTCGACCCTATTATCAAGCCCTTGATAATTTGCGAGAGGTACAATTACTGTTTCTGTATTTTGAATGGGAATATTTTGGGTTATTGTCATTGTCTTCAAAATATAACATTTGACACCAGGATTGGGGATCATTTTTCGATTGATGTCTTTCCTTACATTTGAGTACATTCAAAGTGGTCAAACTAGCGTATCAATCCAGTATCAAAGTTTGAATTATTCTGAACTTGTGTAAATAATCCTTTACGTACTTTGCTTTCCTAACCCAATCAAACATGTATAAACTACAGAACCATCAGGGCTCGATGCTTCAACCATTAAAGTTTTGTACTTCTCATTACTTGTGCCAGCAGCGAAGCGCGGCACAAGTTTAGGTTTGCCCCGTGTTTTTTTTTTTTTTATTTGTGTCGAGGTCTTCAGCCACTTGATGTAATACTTCATATACTGGATAGCGGCTATATTCGGCTATTTGATATAACTGAGAAGCCAAGTCTTGCGTATACAGTCAGAACTCAATAAAATCAAAAGCTTTCACATTTTATCCACGAGCTGGCACAAGTATACGCTCCTAGAGCGTCTTGTTTATAAATATTCTTTATTTCTTTATTTTATTTTTGCTATTTTTAAAAATTATTTACATTCACTTTCTAATTTAATACAGCAAGGGAGCCCGTCGGAGCCATGAGGCTTATATGAAGGAGTACCTATGATAAGTAATATCTAAGTATGTGAATTAAAGTATATTGTACGGCAAAATAATTAGCCAAACTTATTTAAAGCATTTCATTTTCTTACACTGAAAAAAAAATTATTTTTTCTAGCTTGAGAAAAAAAAAGAAAAATATGAAAGCAGCAAAAGAAAATAATGAGTTATTAAAAGCAAATAAAGAGTTGACTTATTGACTTTACACAAGAAAATATGCCAGTCTTCAGTTTAGAGATGAATTCAGTAAAATTAGTTGCATTCTGAATTTCAGGATTCAGGGAATTAAATAATTTGGGACCTTGAAATTGAAAAGAGACTTCCTTAAATTTGTCCTGCAGTAGGGCAAATGTAAGAATTCTTATTTCTTGTGTTATAGGGGTGTATGTCACTATTAAGTAGGAACATGTCATTAAAACTTTCTTGAAGAAGGCCGTTTTTGAAACTACAATACTTGAGTTTATCTAATATTTGGAATTTAATAATGTTGTCGAATTTTAAAATTCTAACTTTTGTTTGCTCAAAAATATTGACAATAAAAATATTTTGAACCTAATATATACTAGATGAAAACTTTCTCAACTGTTTTTAGCTTATCTTGTAAATTGTATTTTACAGTAAATTCATGCTTTTCATAAAATCAAAATTATTTACTGTAATTCTGTAAAATTATTTACTTTCCTTATTTAAGAGTATTTGAAATTCTAATTTTACTATGTCCATCATTATACTAGTCCTTGAACAAACCTAGAACTTTTAAAAGCAATTTGAAAATCCTAACTAAGAAACCTTGAAAAAATTTAGAAACTGATCTGAATTCAATTATTCATTATCTTTAATATACATTTTCCTTGCACAAGTGTCATAATGTACATTAATTGGTTACATTTGGGGAGTCAGGAGGTCGGTGTAGTGGTAATCAGTCACACCTCCTACCTCTACAACCTGGGCTCGAGTTCTGGGCTCCGCGCAAGGGGTGAGATTTGTCAATCTCAGTCTGATGCCAAGGGTTTTTCTTCAGGTATACTCCAGTTTTCCTCCCTTTGCAAATTTGACTTTCATGCCAAGACCAGAGCCACTGTCAGAGCAATTAAGTACTTAACAATCTGAGTAAGAACTAGGCAGGTCATCGGCAGTGGAATGCAGAAATACACTAATTGCAATATTGTTAAACCATTGATCTGATTGGCTAAACTTTAAAAATAGGCCATATCTTCATAAGTAAGCCAACGTATTTCTTTCCAGTTCAGTCATTCAAGCCTTTCTAGTTGAAACATTTCTCTTTTTAAATAAACTTAAGAAAAATTCCATGTGGGGAACATTGAATGTGAAAAGGTTTTCTTTGCCTTTGTTTTGGAGTTCTATGAGTGGCTAAAATATTATAGCACAAAAAAAACATTGCTTTAAAATAGAGTTTTACTGCTTTTTACTTTAAAACTATGTTGTACACAGGTTGATGTTTTCTCAGTATGAAAGTTTAAACATTCTGGTTTGGGAAAAGTGAAATGCCGCAGAACAGCGGGAAGGTTGTCTAGTTCTTACACGGACCTTTACTTAAATCTCTACAGTTTTACCAGATCTGATAATTACGTACAGTGTAAATACCGTTAGTGAGGTTTGAACGGTCGCTGTAGCTTTTTGCCTAACCCGCAACAATCGTTTAAACTTCATTGTTTACGCCACGGTACAAACTTAGGCTTGCTATCGAAATACCGTTTTAAACTAAGAGAATACCTTCCAAAGCAGCCCATTGCCTCTCACTGATTTCGGTGTTGTCGTTGTCGCTAATTTTTGAGTCTGTCTATATTATTAGAAGCAAAGTACTTCTCAAGTTGAATGCTCAGAGGCACTAACGGGAATCGAACCCTCATACTGTAGCTTTGATTACCGCTTCTGTTTATACAGTACCGTCCAAAAGTATTTTAACGTGGCTACGGGTCAATCCCGCGGGTCGATCCCATAGTCCCGTATCCCTCGATTAAGCAGTGTAAAAAACTCCCGTGACGACCCGTACGGGATTAGTAATTTAAATAAATAATGTTCCATTGTCACGGGATAAATCCCGTGACATTTTTTTGTGTTTTAACACAAAATCAATTTAAAATTTGTAACGGCAAACTTCGATTGATGATCAAAGTAAAAATATTCTTCGCGCATCACGGCAGATAAACTTCGATTGATGGTCAGGTAAAAACATACTGCATTTCGAGAAAACGTAAACAGACTAATAAATCTTACGGGACAACATAAACACATCACTAATTTTGACCCTCGGGTAAGTAAGGGACGGTTTTCAGCAACGGGAAAGCAACGCGATAAAACCCGAGAGAAAAATCCCGTGCTGTACAGGATACGGGTCAATCTCGCGGGTCGACGTTAAAATATCTCAGTACGGTACTGTATGTTGTACTTAGCATAGTTTTAAAATGGCCGGATTTGTTGCTTTAA
Source organism: Zoanthus solanderi (assembly GCA_024336925.2). Classification (NCBI taxonomy): domain Eukaryota; kingdom Metazoa; phylum Cnidaria; class Anthozoa; order Zoantharia; family Zoanthidae; genus Zoanthus; species Zoanthus solanderi. Next base: position 7,812 of record JANCMA020007984.1, read on the forward strand.
ACTCTTAACAGACTATGTAAACCATTGAAGTATTTAACTAAACATTTGTAGATTAGTTTCGACGGTTAATCCAGATAGTCCTGCTGCTAAGTGAAATGATTATTCTAGACACATTAAGGCTTCTAATTATATTGATGTAATATGATAGATGTTTTAATGCAGCTAGTAAATGTGTTTTCTCTTCTTTCATTGAAGAGGGGCTAATGTTGGAAAAGTAATATCATTACTCCAAGTACGGTTTCAAAGTACTTCAACAAGTTTTGGTTACTTTAAGTTATATGGGCTGATGCCGTAAATAGTTTAAGTAGCTGATGTTTGGAGCAGTAGATATTAATTGTGCCAGATCCATTCACAGTCCATTTTACTTTAACAATACGGCTAAATCTAAACGTCAGGTTTTCACACTGCATACGGCGAGCGTCATAAAATGTTCAACTTTTAGGTGTTTAGATTACACACTGTATCTAGTTGTTAAAGTATCAAAAATATTTTAGGAACACGTTTGTTGTAATAAATTATGTTCTCTTAATACTCCGTTCCCTTACAGGAAGATACTCCAGACAGCATCCAGTTGTTAGAGGATACCAATGAAGAAAACGTTGATCAGCTCGCGTCAAATTTAGGTCTTCAAAAAGTCGGCTGGATCTTCACGGACCTAGTAGCAGAGGACGTGAGAAAAGGCACTGTTAAACATCTACGTGACATCAACACACACTTCCTCACGGCAGAGGAATGTCTGATGGCTGGTGCTTTCCAGAACTCGCACCCGTCTGCTTGTCGTTTCTCGTCAACTGGAAAGTTTGGTTCCAAATTTGTGACTGTTGTCTGTTCTGGTAAGAATAATGTTTTCTCTACAAAGGTGTGCCTTGTTCGTTTTCTTGTTTTTCCTCGAAAGCTACTCCTTTCTTAGCACACTAAAGGCATAATGCTTGTGCGTGGGAAGTACAAACATCAGACAGAAAGACAGACACAGAACACACACATACATTCACACATATCTGCCGTAGGGTGAACCAGTCTAGCCTAACCCATTTTTAAACTTGCTGAGCGACGCATCTGTTAGTTTTTTTTTTTTTTTTTTTTCGAGTTTATTGCACGCAATTATTTAATTTTAATTATTCCCCATGCAGGTAACACGGAAAATCACATAGGTTTTGAGGGGTTCCAGGTGTCAAATCAGTGCATGGCTTTGGTGAGGGATGACTGTCTCGTCCCTACCATAGATGAACCGGCTCTTGGTTACGTACGGGAGTCCTCGAGTGAACAGTATGTTCCAGATGTGTTTTACAAGGTCAGTCTGCACGTTCAAATTTTACACTTTAGGTGTATTTAGTCGTTTAAAGTTTGGTTGGCCATTGAATGGTTTACCGAAGCCCTTACATATTTTGTTAATGCACCAGCCTTGGATTCATCTAATTTTAATACCTGGTACAGAAGATTTCATTACACCTTTTGTTACTATAGTTTAGATGGAAAATCATGAACGTTAATAATAATGAAAATCCAAAAACATGCACCAGATTGTGTACCTTTTTATTAATGAAAAACCTTGTGCAATAAATATTTGATTAACAAATTGCCGTTTGTTGCATAAATAATTTGTGTTACGCTTGTGGTCATTTTTCAAAGGTGTTTTTTATAATATTTTAGATCTGCATTTTACAAATACTTCATTACTAAGATCGGAAACCTAAATAATTATATCAATACCTCTTATGAAATGTCCGCTGTTTTACCGTATGATGCGTGTGTGGTGTTGCACACTGATGTCATTTTTATGGTGTTGATTAATGGCTGACTGTTAATATTCCTTTATAAGATTGCTTCAATTTAGCTGTGTAATGATGAGAGTAAGTGTGGTGCTTGAGGGCGTATCGATGTCATTTTATAATATTTTGTTTATATCTGCCGCGTTTAATCGGTAAATTCAACTGTCACGCCAAGATCTGAACGGTGGAGCAATTAAACATTAGCCTCTGGCTAGGAAGAATGGGCAACCACTTCCTTCGCAATTGGCGTTAAATAAAGTGCTTGTTATTTGTTTGTTAATCGAATAATTACCTTATTGTTGTTTTTATCGCGAAATGTCAAAAAATTGTTAGTGCGTTTAGAGTACGAGTAACAACAATCGTTTTGTGAACCCTTATGGAGTTATGGTCATTTACAAGGACAAACTAACAAGTTACTCTCGACTTTTAGAAAAAGCTAAATTGCCAACTTTAAAGAATAGAAGTCATCAGGACATTTATATCCTCGTGAATAAAGTAGAGAATAAATATATTCCAAGTAGTATTTGTGAAATTTTTAATACTTATAATTGAAGTTACAATTTAAGGCTAAATGAAATACCAATTACTAGCTACAATACAGTAAACGTATGGCAAGTGTTCATTAGGTTGTTTAGGTCCAAATTTAAACTCAAATTGAAACTTAATTAAGTTAAAACGCTTAGTAACCTTAAAATGGCCTGTTTGTGAAAGCTGCCGGGGCTGCGTGCTTTGTTCACAATATTTCTTTGGGTAGGGAGCACTCCCCTGTGGGAGGCGGGCGCCCGTTGTACCGATCAAGTCTCTGTATCTACCATTATTCCTTTCTTATTTTTGTGGCTAGATGTATTACTAGTTTTATAGCAATAACTTCATGGGACCTATTGACTATTTTTAAAAACGCCAACTAAATCTTATGTAAATTTCAGATAGCAATAAACTTAATGATTGACGGTGGATTCGAAATATCGTTTAACTCAACATTTTGTTATTCTTTTTGTAACTAAATATAATTATTTGAAATCAAATAGAGTCTTTAGTGCTTCAGTTTCTGTATAGTTCTAAATATGGTTAAAAGGAAGAAATAATATCCTGCTATGCTGCAATTTTGTTCATAACTACGGTAGTAGCCACTTGCAGTCGTCAGTTGCATACTTTTGATGAGTTTTAATGATTTAATGGAGTCGAAACCAATTGTAGAATTGCACACAATTTAGGCATCCTGCTGATGAACAGTAACTGTTTTGCCATTTTTTTCAGCGGCATTATAGCTATGTCTGTTCAGATATCTATTTACAGAAAGATACTTCTTCTATATGGTACTTCATAATTTTGCCGCTCCTTGTGATTTAATTTTCTATGTTGTACACTATATTGAATAATAGGCCCCACCCCCCAAAAAATACCGTCATTGGGGGCGGATTGTAAAATTTATCCCAAATCTGAAGTTTCATAGAATTGTCAAAATTTGTATTCGGCACAGTTTGTTTGATGGTGAAGTATTAATATTATTGAGCACCATCGATTCATATTTGCATTAAGCGTCTTCATGATCATATGAAACAAGATCTCGACACCCAGGTAATGTGGATTTCTTAGAAATAATTTTATACTGATTTATTTTTGGTATCAATACATTTTTAGCTCCCCATGTCCCATCATAAATTTTTAAAGAATAATAGCGTTCGTTCGTGTGCAAAGTATAAACAAAGTATTACTTCATATACCTCTTTTTCTTCCTTCACTAAGAACGGCGGGGCCTGTAGGCAAAACAGTATCCCGAGTTGGTACTGAACCAGGAAGAAGTTTTATTTGGAACTTAAAACCTTCGATTGGAACAGAAGGACTTGAGTTACAACTATACTCGAAGTGTTCGGAGCATAAGACAGCGTATTTTTTTTACGGAATATAGCGTGAAATCTCTCTGATTTCTTTTCACCAAAGACGCCAATTTTGCCCTTGTTTCAGAAGGAAAAAACATGCATAGAAATTTCTTCAGTATAGCTGGTGTTAATACAACTAACATTGTTTGGGGCGCCAGTAACGCAAATATTTCCCTCCATGCTTTCTCGCACTACTCACATTCTCCTCCATCTTTACAACTAATTTATCCACTTGCAAACCTTATGATGTAAGCACCGCGGTCACGTGACTTTTTGACCGAGCTCGAAGTGGGTCAAATTTTTGGTAAAAATAGCTCATAATAAGGTCGTAAAACAAAGGCTTTTTGAAATTTTTCGAAAAAAACTTCGATGAATCTGTTGTTTATAGATATTGAACCTCTGATTTATGAAAAAAAAATTTCGTTTCATATGCACTTTAACATTACTACCTTTTGATTTAATGTAAAATAAGAAGGGTGCAGGATTGCCAGTCTAACCTCCTAGGGTTGTAAATTCTGTGCCCTCAACCATTTTTCAACTTCCTATATTCACTTTTTTATCTAATTCTGAATACGTGTAAATAAATAGTACAGTTGAATTGTTGATTGATTGATTGATTAGTTGGTTGGTTGATTGGTTGGTTGATTGATTGATGGGTTGATTATAATGGGTTGATTATGATTGGTTGATTAATTGGTTGATTGATTGATTGGTTGATTGATTGGCTAATTGATTGGTTGATTGATTGGCTGATTGATTGATGGGTTGATTGATTGGCTGATTGATTGATTGGTTGATTGATTGGTGGATTGATTGGGTTGATTGGTTGGTTGATTAATTGGTTGATTGATTGGATGATTGATTGATTGGTTGATTGATTGATTGATTGGTTGATTTGTTGTTTGGTTGATCAATTGATTGACTGATGCTGTTTATCTTATATAAAATGGTTCCTTTTCTGTTTCAGGATAAAGATTCCTACGGTAACGAAGTGACGTTATTGGCAAGACCAATGCCTATCGAGTACCTCCTAGTTCAGGTAAATTAGTTAGCTATTTGCTAGGTGTAAACAAGGAAATTAAGAGCTCTATATATATTAGCATGGTTTGTAAGCAGTGTAAATTTTAAAACCTCGGCCGTTTAAACAGTACCTGCATTTTTTATTGATCCACTGACGTCGTCAGTTGGGGAAAAATGATTTTTGATAATGTTTTTATTCTATGCATGTTTTAAAAAAAGACAGCCAATCAGAAGCCTGAAAAGCCGTTACGTAATCTGTAGTATCCAATGTGTAGAAGTCCACTCGGCTTTCCCGTGTTTACTTGCAAGCGGCAACTTGTCCCTTTTAGTCTCAGTTGAGTCTCCATAATAGAAAATAGTTGCAGCTCTTTCAATTTAGATTCATCAGTGTTTGTTCAAGCATCAAACATAATTTGCATAAGCTAACAAACTGTGATTTAGGGACGGACCATTAAATATTGGGAGGGGGGGGGGGTTGGTCATTTTTTTCTCTGCAAGAGACGCTGCAGGATTTTTTCCAGCACTATTTCAGATCCATACTTTGTCATTACTGTTTTAAAAGGATAGATGTAGTGAATAAAATACATTATTGTCATTATCCACTAAGGCTGATGATACCAAGCTGATAGAGCTGCTAACGTAGCTCTAAGTGAGAGTAAGAAAGGCTTAAATTGTATAACTAGTTGTTAACAAAGGTAAAGAGAATGCTCTCGAGCTATAAACATGTCTAAAAAACTTGTTATTGAGTACGCATAGCTTTATATATCGATCGAGTGCTTAACTATTAAAAACCTTTTAAAGTTTCTGTATTTTTCGCTCAGACTTCAATGATACAACATAGTCATCAGTAAATTCGGAAGATATCGTTATTTTCGGAAGCCATTGTTTATCGACGTTTTTTTATCATCAGTTTTTTATTTCAAATCAAGAAAGATAAATTACAATTAAGCTAGCCTGCAGGTAGTATTAGTGCTAGTCGAGGCGGGTAGCTTGAAGATTAAGTGAAATATTTACAGTGCTGCTTCAATCGCAGTCTATAGTGTGACAAATAAATAAGAATATATATATTTCACTTTCCTTATATACATATATACATACATATACATATACATACACATACAGACATACACATAAACACACACACACACACACATATATATTATGTACATATAATTGTTATATTTAGGAGGGTAAGTAATTTACAGGGACAATTTTTGTATTATTTCGGAGATACCTACATAATCATTCTCCGTTTCTAGAATGTTTCTTAGCAATACTAGTAATTTTTGTTTGAATTTACGTGTGTTCTCATTGCGTACATAGTGGGGTAGGCAATTCCAGATAACTGATCCAGATCGTGATAGAGATAATCTCTGAATTTCAAGTCTCGAACGATTTATGTAATAATTACCACTAGTTGCAGATCTAGTATTGTGACTATGCTTATTGCTTGTTTTGGGCAAAAGGTTTTTGATCAAGGTAGGAGCTGTATTGTTTGAGACATTGTACATTAGGCTTGCTGTTTTTTTTTAAATGAATCATATGAATAGGAAGGAATCCAGATGCCAAAAATAGGGGGATGGCATGCTGCTGTCCTTGCGCAAAATGCGTGTCTCAGTGCGCGCTTTTCCAGTACAAGTAGCTTATTGATTTGACTTTTGGTTGCACATCCCCAGGCAACTTTATCATAGGATAAATAAGGTAATATCAAGGATCGATATAAGCTGTTTAATATGTTAAATGGTACAAAATATGTAAGTCTAGAGATAACGCTAAAGCCTTGGTCAAACGGCCCATGATAGTCGATGATAGTCCAAGATAGTTGAAGCGCGTGCCTCCGTTCGACCACCAACTATCATGCACTATCATCGACTATCAACAACTATCATTCATTTTGAGCTTGTTCAAATTCTTCATGATAGTCAATGATAGTTTTTTTCGTTTGACCACGCGTATGATAGTTGGTGATAGTTGATGATAGTTTCGAGGGAAACAACTATCATCGACTATCATGGGCCGTTTTACCAAGGCTTAACGGTTTTGCTTATTTTCAGGGCTATAAAATCGACGTGACTCTTCCAGCTTAAATGCTTGTCTCTTAATACTCCTAGGTATTTTCCATGATGCTTGCAAGAAAGTGAACTCAAATATATACGAACTTAAGAAACTTGTAATTGAAGATTTATACCGTTATAGGCGAGCGCTTTCATAAATAAGAGTTTCAAGAGAAAAAGTATGTGGCACTAATAATGTGATGTGGGGGACCCAGGGGTAGCAAGGTCAGAAGGAAAACGTACGGAAACCACTCCAAAATTGAGTCATCAAGAACATGTGCTGTCTCGTTTTGCTCGACAGCAACAATTACAGGGATTTCCAATCAAGAGTTTTAGCGCCCGGATGCAAAACGTGTTTCTGATGGCGTCAGTAAAACCGTTACTATTGAACATAATCGAACACATTCAAACACAATTTAACACAATCGAACATAATTATAAAAACTGTTCCAGTTGGCGCAAAGTTCGATTGTGTTCACCGATTGAATTCACAGAAATGTACTTTTTTCGGGTGTGTTTGATTGCCGAACTCAATCACGATGACTGTGTTCGATTGACTATTAGTTTGACTGTGTTTGACTATTCCTGGCCTACTTTGGCTAAAACCTGAAGGGGTGAGGTGGGGGGATGGGGGAAATCGTAGACCAAATTAATGGTAATGTTTTGGGCGAAAATCTTTTATTCTTTAGGTTTTAGCCAAACTAAGATAACAGTTGGTGTATAAATAAAAATTGCTAGGTATACAGTTTATATCATAGATCCTCTACAATAATCTCTACCATACTATCTGGCAACAACTCGAAGACCCCCTTCATTAAGACTGTAAACTCGAATTTTCACTACCGATTCCCCCTGTTTTCGAGTATAATCACAGCCAGTCCATTCTTTGAAATGAGAGCTTCTTGGAATTGTACTCTAGCACTCTTCTGATCTTGGTATATAGCAACATAATCCAACATAGCGGCATATCCTTCGAAAGTAATCACAAATGTCAGGCTTGGTTTTACAGTCAACTCATCAAGCAAACCGGCAAGCGATTTTATTCTAGCATATGCTAGCTTTGAAGTTGTGTTCTTTGCTCTTTCCATTAGCATTGTGTGTACTTCAGTAGCAGTGAAGTTGCAAAGTCAAACTTGAACATGTTTAAGGCCAATTATTTGCGAATTAAAAACTCTACGAAGATCTCTACCGCGAGTTGTTGGCGTCATGAAAGGTCCATGGGTAACCCAAGTCATACAAGAATCGACCAAGAGACTCTGGAATCCAAGCAAACTAGAAATCAGTATGGACAGGAAAAATGTTGTTGTACCAGCTGATAGACTGAAAGCAAAATTCAAGAACTTCTGGTACAGAAATCCACTCAATCCTTTCCAGGAATTATCTAGCACATTCATATTGGGAATGGCTGAATACCGAATGCAATTTGTAAGTAGCATAAGATCTTGTGAGCTATGGTGCCGAAAAATGCAGATGGAACGCATCGAGCACCTTATGGCCTTTGCACAACCTAGTGGTGTCAAAATGGAGTACATATTACAAGGAAAAAAGTGTCGAGGGATGCTCCAGATTATGAAACAACGGTATCCTGAAGATACACAACTCCTAAGTAGTCATGAAGAAGGGCAAAGTACACCGCCCTTGGGTTATGACTCACTGTGCAAACTTGAGGAAGGTGTTGAAGAAGCTCATGTGCTAGCTAAAGAATCAGTGAAGAAATGCGAAGAACGGATCTCCCTTGGTAGAGGAGTAAAAGGTGAGAGACTAAATTACGGTAGTTCACGTTCAAATTCAGTACTACTACTATATAGTGACACCAGAGGCTACTTATTATTCAGGATTGGCCTTGATATTTGCAAATTCCAGTAAAAATGCACTGAAGCCAAAAGTGATACATTACACTAATTATGATGATACTACTGCATACTATTATGACAATAATATTTCAGTATCCAGAGCATCCTGTGGCGTTCGATCTTTTAAATAGAGTCTCGTATGATGCTCTTGATACTATTATTATGTTCTCATTGGAATTGCGTTTTAGAAGATAAAATGTACAATAATAGCAGCAAATCTCCTATTTTTTTAAATGGATGAGGTAATATTATATCATTAACGGTATGTAATAATCTTTGGTTATTAAAGTTATAATTATATTTCTCTGTGAGTCAAGTATTTGCAAATTCAGAAGTGGTATATTGTAGACTGTTGCATCCACCAGTAGGGATAAAATGGAACTTTAAATTGATTTCAGCCAGTTTTGTGACCTCACTTTTCAGGCTTCCTTGAAACTCAGAATTTTTACAAAAAACTTTTGCCAGCTCTTAAGACTGTTGAGAAGAGAGTCAATGATGAAATTACACAAGTGTCCAAACCTGCCAGCGGTGCTCAAGCTAAAGATGGTTCTTCTGCTTGTATGACATTTTTGAAAAGAAAAAGAAGACAAAATCAAAAGAAAGAACAAAAGCAGTCAAGGCAAAGTGAATGAATAACTCAAGTGTAGTTCATGTGGAAGATACAGAAGATGATAAAGACGCATGAGTTACCACAGATGAAGAAGAAGTAGAGAAGAAGACAAGTAAGAGAAAAATAGAAAAGGGAGTGGAGGAAAAGAGAAATAAGGAAGAAATTGTTACGGATAATGGATCGCATCTTGGAGTATCCTTGTAGCAGACTTTAAAACACCCATACTGGAAAGTATGATAGCAGGTACAGTATATGAGGTTTGTTTAGCTGAAAAAAACTTTAGATCAATAATCCAACTACCACTTGTAAAGGCAATGTGCAATTCCAAAAAGGTGCGCTGTTTGGGAAGGGGATTATTATACCTTTTGATATTTGTCATACAGTCCCTGTATTTCTGGAATTACGCAATGATCAAAACATAAGCTGAATGAAAATTTGTCCTATTATAATGCAAGCAGTTTGAGGTCAATAATATTTTTTAACAGAACATGTTGATCTTGTAACTGTGCAAAATTATTTTTTCTCGCCGTTTTGTTTTGCACGAATGTTATTTCAGGCCTAAAGCTGTGCAAAATTTTTTTTATTAAGTGTCCAACCCCACCCCCCTCCCT